>BQNB010004141.1:4620-38500 GCA_026074375.1 Tanacetum coccineum | reverse complement strand
TTTGATTTTTGATTTTTGGAAAAACCAAATATTTAGGGCGGTTATTGTTGCATGTGAAGAACCGAACCGAAAAAACGGCCCTGTCACACTTTTATTTATTTTTAAAAAAATTAATATAATCTTATCTACTACATTATCTTATCGAAATATTGGGTATATTTCTTTGACTTTTGCATAACAGAAATTAACGCTAAGACTTGCATTTCATACTTCTGTATATTTTTATATATTTGTTTTGTACTTTATTTGATAATTTTGGATTGCTACTGTAAATCTTGTTGGAATAATGTTTTTGGCAAACATAATTTTTATGTTTGATGAGTAACTTATTAGCCATTATTTTTTATTGATTGAAATCGAAATAAATTGTCAAAATAGGTGAAGAGTTATGATGGCTCATAACTAGATAGCCTATTTAGCGGTAAACCGAAAGTTATAAAAAACGAAACTATGACAGGTGTCATTCTCACATCGCAAACGTTTAGTTGACCGGTCAAAAGAGGGCTATTTGGATATTGGCTTAGGTTCGATCCCAACTCCTGACTAACTCGGCCAACTGAGTTAATAATACTTTTTGTTGACCCAGTTTTCTAATCCTAAACATTTTTTGAGATAATAAAACTTGAAATGTGAGCGACCAAATATATTGCCACTTTCATGACTCTATATTACTAGAAATACGCATAGCAATATAAAACAGTCCGTAGAATTTATTTCGTTGTTCATTTATTATGCTCCTATTTATTGCTGCTTAGTTAATTCATGTTTTACTATAACAAAATGATTGCAATCGTTTTACAAGTCATGAACACGTGTTTTGTTTAGAATTAAATGGAGAATATCTAGTGCTCGTATTTATTAAGCTCTATATCATATACGTAAATGTTCATTATAGTAATGTTCATCAAGTCTATCAACACCATCTGTTCTATTCTATGCGTTCGAGTTTCGTTTCAAAATAGAGAAGATGAGAAAGTTTTCACAATACGTGACCTTTAAGGTAGGGGTAATCCGAACTTGAGGCAGATCTCTCATCGCTAAAGTAGGAGCAGAATACGTTGGCATCAATTTATCGATAGTTTTTCGAGGTCACTAATTAATTATGTACAATAACTTTTTACAAAAGACAGTGTTTTAGTGTGTGTCTTTTTTGTTTTCATTTGTTTTTTCTTACAAAAAAGTATATAAAGTTGGTTTAATCCATAATTCAATCATATGAGAAATGACATAAAGGCTAGTATATATTGCTAGGTCCTATAATTAATCAAGTCATCTAACTTGCATTAGCAAATTTATCCTGTCCCAACAGTGTCACTTAGGAAATAACAATAACGAAGAATAACAACTTTCGTGATCCAAAAACGAGTCTCGTTTCTATACGTGATTACAATTTTATGTGATTGGACTAAACGGACACCGAAAGGACTATGTCCATGGGAACCACCCCCTTCACAAGCTACATCTCGCCCCTATGTCTGGTATAAACTATCCAATAATACTCTCGAAACTGGAGGATAAAAAACCTACCCGGTGGACTGCCGAGCCACAAGTCCTACAAGACAAGTCCGACAAGGTGCACCTTTGATTGAACTCGAAGAATTGCATTTTGCCAGATAGGTTTTTTCAGAAGGATTCCTCATTGGTAATTAAAAAATAAAAAGAATAAAAGTTTAAAAACTAAATAAATGCGCACGTGCTAATTAAGAGTGTTGGAACAAATAATAATCTCAAGTAATAATCATATTTCATTTATAAAATTGTCACACGTGAGTAATGCTACAACAAAGTTATGCTATACACATTTTGTTTATGTAAATAGTTGTCATTGGTTAAATTTATTTAGCCTCCTCTCTATCTCGTTAACACACCCCACCGACAAAGACCGCCGACCTCCTAAAATCCAGATTCGCACCGTTGAAAAGACCTCATTATACCTAAACCACTCCCACTTATTCCCAACTTACAAAGTATCAACCAGACTATGCTAGACACCACCTTAAAACCACACATCAACCTTATTGCGGTAGTACCAACCACAATTGTTCTGTTGGAACAAATAATAATCTCAAAGTCAGAAATAAATCGTATTTCATTTATAAAGATAGAGTGTGATAGAGACGTGAGTAAGAAAAGACGGCTTACAACAAAGTTATGCTATACACATTTTGTTTATGTAAATAGTTGTCATTGGTTAAATTTATTTAACTTTGAACATTAAAAGAATGCCCTATAAGCTTACTTATTAGGTACATGGGCTTAATTATCATATTAGAAGCTAATAAGCTAAATTTTATAGCTTGGAAGTTTATTAATACGACCTTACGAGCTTCATTGAAACTCAAGTCAATAAGCTCACGAGCTCAAAAATTTGTGCTGGTCAAGGTATAAAAGTTCAATAAGCTTACAAAGTTACAAGCATAGCAATTAAGTTTAAAAAATACACTCTAAAAAGATTTTAATAAAATAATAATATTAATGGTATTAATAATACTGAAACATTTTAATACGCATGATATCTATAGATTTTATAATGTGTCCATATAAATTAGCCAAAAAAAAAAAGGAGATTTACGCCTCACAATGTTGTGATAACCTAGAAATCTAGAAAAGTTGAAATCTAGAAAAGTTGAAAATTCTTATTTTAAGAAACATTGGAAAAATTAAAATCATTATAACCTACGAATTAATAATAGCAAATGAAACTGATATGTATACCCAGTCAAACGAAACTGACTGCCTCATTAATTAATTGATTAACTCATTGGTGGAAACATTTTAATACGCATTTATCTATACTCCCCCTATAAAAAGAGGATTTACCCTGAAATGTTTGAATCTAGAATGTCTATAGTAAAAGAGAAAGGTTTAAAATGTCATCGAAAAAAGTGTGAAATATCCTTTATTTTAAGAAAACTTTGGATAAACCTAGTTAAAAAATTATAACTACGATTTAATGTAGTAGCAAACGATATACTGATGATGATTTTATCAGTACCCGGTAAACAAAAATGGATCTCCGACTCATTAACTTAATTATTGAATCATTTGTTGGAGATACATTTTAATTACGAAATTTATCTTTACTCCGTTATAATGAGATTTATCCAAATGTTGAAACTAGAAATCTAGAAAAGTTGAAATCTAGAAAAGTTAAAAATCCTTATTTTAAGAAACATTGGAAAAATTAAAATCATTATAACCTACGAATTAATAATAGCAAACGAAACTGATATGTACACCCAGTCAAACGAAACTGATTGCCTCATTAATTAATTGATTGACTCATTGGTGGAAACATTTTAATACGCATTTATCTATACTCCTTACTAGCTTATAGACCCGTGTAATCCCGGGTGTAGTTTAAAGAATTTTTTTACTAAGTTATGTGTGTAAATAAGTAAGAAAAAAACAAACGTAAACAGGTTCAATTCATATAAGAAAAGAAATAATAAGACAAAATGTGATTATTCATCACACAATTGAATTTGGAAGAATTTAAATAATAAACGTAAATACAATTTGATATCCAATTTTGATGGGTTTTAATAGCAATAATCGTGACCGTTAATCAATCGAGCAGTAAATGTCCATTCCTCAAGCACCTAATAACGAAAACAAAATGTTAGTAAAAGTTGATTTTGATTACTAATTTTGTAGAACATTGAATACGGTAAAAAGCATGTGACATGTATATTATACATACCTCTTGAAAGTCGTTCATAGACCATGTAGCACATCTTTATAGACGACATTTGTAGTCCTTTTAGATATATTTCCATCCTTGTCACAAACAACAACCTTCAAATCTTTTTTGCTTGTTACTCTTGACACAGCAACGTATAGTTGTCCATGTGTGAAAACAGGACGTGGCAAGTACAACCCGCCGTTCGAGAGCGATTGACCTTGACTCTTGTTAATAGTCATGGCAAATGAAACTGAAAGAGGAAATTATTTTCTGACGATCTTAAGCGTTAAACGTTTATCTGTCGGAGTAATTTTCAACGTCGGTATGATAACCTTCTTTCCAAAGTGCGTTCCATTTATGATTTGCGCACTAATAGAAGTTCGTGTTAACTTAAGAACCTGGAGTCTTGTTCCATTACACAAACCATTTGGTTGATCAATATTTCTCAACAACATAACAGGGACACCCACTTTTAGTGCGAGCCTATGGTTGGGTATACGAGAGAACTTCAATCCGTTGATAAATTCCGGTGAGAAAATTGATTTATCTATGGCGGCGTCACGTTTGGTTTTGTCTACACTGTCGCAACTCAAGTAAACCATTTCTTCTCCTGGGAATTTATCCAATAAATGCTCGTTTATATTGTCGACAACTTCATTTGTTGGTGCAAGAACGACCTTTCTTTGAAGTATAACAAATCATGTATGTTATCAAAATGTTTGGATAAGTAAAATCAACAATAGAAGATATCGAGTCATCAAATTGATCAATTAAAATCTCCTCGGGCACATCTATCTCTACCTCACCGTCGTTTTCTTCTCCAAGCTCGCCGTCTCCGACTTTCAATATCTTTCCATGATTAGCACAGGTATTTAAGAAGTCGTTAAACTGTTGTGCAAACGCACTCCACAATGTGCATTGAAGTTCGTTACCCCTACAAATGTACAACACATGAAATGTCAATAATAGTATAACATTTTATTATTTTTGTATGAAAATCAATTTACAAATAGGGTCTTTATACGTACTCATGATCAACCAATGTCAGCGGCTTCTTTTTACCAGATTTGCCATTCTTGTCATACATGTCGAGATCTTCACACACAATGACATGTCCAATAACATCTGTACATGGTATATAAAAGTGATGTTATTTAAAGTGGAACCATTATTATAAAATATACCACAAAAATATCTTTGAATACAGTTGTAAAAAGTACATACCAAATTGGCCATCCTGCTCTTGTTGCATATCAGTTATTGATCTGTACCCTCTAAAGTCAAAACCATAGAAAGAACCACTAAAATCAGGACATGGTTTCACTTTTGTGCTGGACAAAAAGCTTAGGCGAAGATCCTTGTTAAGCATACGAAATTTGGGTTGGATTTCACCTAAACTGTATCCCTCAAGTGTAACATCACTTCCTTCCTTTAAACGGTCCTTAAGCTGGTTAACCAATTTCATCCTCACTTGTGCCTGCATCCTAGTGTTCTGGGAAAATAAACACATGTCAATAACATCGAATAAAACATTCAAAAAAATAGCTTTAGTTTAACCAATTTAAAGACGATCATGATGGGTACTTACATGTTCTTCGAATACAATCAGTTCCAAGTTTTTGATCTCCTGTTTTCCATAAACAGGTTGCATCCAAGCACGAAGAATTCGGACTCGCCAGGTGATATTGTCTTTCATGGGATTCAAATCATTGATGTAACCTGCTTTGAATTTTGCCATATTTTATCGTTTAAGGTTTTTTGATTGTGTAGAAGAGTTTTCTGTGTACAAATTACAAAAAAAACATATCTCCCATTTATAGGTTAATGATTTTTGAATCATTGCCATGTTTCTAAAAATAATAACACGCAAAATCAATCAAAGTTTAACAACTTTGATTCATTTACTTAGTTAATAAAAAAGATCAGTTTCACGCATGCACTATTTTGGTTTTGAATCGAAATATTGGTTATAATCAAAATAATTTTGTAAATGAATGAGCTGTTTCTAGCTTTATCATTGTTGTAAGGTTTTAAAACTTTCCATGATTATGGAGATGATTTCGATTTACAAAATTAAGAAAAGTTCAACCGAAATATACAATTAAGAAAAAAAGTGATTGTCCTGATGTATTTGAGTGTTAGTGCGTTGTTCTTATGGTGGACTATGTCATTGTTTTCATTGATTTTGACTTATCCTAGTAAGCTGTGGTTTGAACGCATTTGCATAGTTAGGTGTATCGTGATTAAGTGCCCTATTCTTATTTATAGACCTTTTTTCGATGTGAGATGCTAGAAGAGGCGCGTTGTTTTATCTTGTTGTACTAATTACTAAAAAAAAAAAAAATAAGAGAAAAACTCGCATCTCCCATAGTATTTAGGTTATGTAAATCGATTTTTTGAAACTTGCTATATTGTCCTCAGAATGATTTACTAATTAGTTAATGTAAAGTGAACTATGTACGTCATTTAAAATAATGGGTTTCAATCATAAGTTTAACAACTTTGATTATTTACTTAGTTAATATCCACTATATTAAGAATCAGAGTTAACTACTCTCAGCTGATTGCAATATTTTGGATATTCTTGCTCACTGCGAAGATGATTATTGATGTGATAGATCAACTAATAGATTTTGATAATATGTAGATCCCGTTGAGAGATCTAGCTGAGAGAGCATGTTAGTTGCTAGCTTTAGTCGAAGTTGTATTGTTTAAGGTTTTTATAAAAAACTTTCCATGATTATGGAGATGATTTCGATTTACAAAATTAAGAAAAGTTCAACCGAAATATACAATTAAGAAAATACAAAAATACTTAATTGTAAGTTTTAAAAACTTTCTTTGATTATGGAGATGATTACAATTTACAAAAATAGTTAAGAAAATACAGTATTTGACTACTCATCAACAATATTACATTAAATGAATAACAAAAATAATTTTTTGACTTCTACTTTTCAAAACTTGTAACATACAAACAACTTAATTATGTGTGTTTCCTTGTTCTTGGTTATAATAAATGGAAAGTTTTTTAAATGAGTATCAAAGTTAATTATTTTTCATAATTAGTTAACAAAAATATTTATTTAATTTTCACATTTAACAAAAATAGTTATTTGACCTCTACTTTACAAAACTGTAACATACAAAAAAATTATTTATGCGTTTTTCTTAAATGGCTCTCCTTAAATAGGTATCAAAGTTTCTTGAATTAAGGAGGTGCATTTAAATGGTGCATTAGGCTATTGTACAAATGGTTTATTTAAGGAATATTTTTAATGGTGGCATTTAATTTTTGTGCCTAAATGAGTTGTGTAAAATCTTATTTTATTAAATAGATATAGATATAGATATACATTATAGGTTAATAATTTTTGAATCATTGCCATGTTTCTAAAAATAATAACACGCATAATCAATCAAAGTTTAACAACTTTGATTCATTTCCTTAGTAGATTATATATGTATATATATATATGTATATATGTATACATAAGTTAACAATACGCTATATCATGTTATGTTAGGAAATTATTTATATCTAAAAAAAGATATACATATACAAGGTGAGTTATTTTGCATACTAGTTTCTCCTTGCATATCAAGGGACAAATCTTGACCATCCATTTCATTAGATTAAAAAGACATGATTTAAGATTAAAAAAACATGGAGGGACCAAAAGTGTAAATTTACTAAAACTCACACTACCACTCCCTCATTATTTGTAGTGTTGGCAAATCTTGCCCAAATTGCAATTAATTGATTTTTTTTGACATTTTGTACGTATTTTTACGTTTTTTACGTTCTTATACGTTTTTATACGTTTTCGTCTGTTTTTTTACGTTTTCGTCAGTTATTTTACGTTTTCGTCTGTTTTTTTACGTTTTCGTCTTTTTTACGTTTCCTCCGTTATTTTACGTTTTCGTCAGTTTTTTTACGTTTTCGTCCATTTTTTTAACGTTTTCGTCAGTTATTTCACGTTTTCGTCTTTTTATACGTTTCATCCGTTTTTTACGTTTTCGTCAGTTTTTTTACGTTTCGTTCGTTTTTTTACGTTTTCGTCAGTTTTTTACGTTTTCGTCAGTTTTTTACGTGTTCGTCTAATTTTTTACATTTTCGTCCGTTTTTTTTATGTTTTCGTCTTCCCCCCCCTGTCTTTTTTTTACGTTTTCGTTTGTTTTTTACGTTTTCGTCCATTTTTTTACATTTTCGTCCGTTTTTTAACGTTTTCGTCAGTTATTTTACGTTTTCGTCTGTTTTTTTACGTTTTCGTTCGTTTTTTTACGTTTTCGTCAGTTATTTTACGTTTTCGTCTGTTTTTTTACGTTTTCGTCTGTTTTTTACGTTTCATCCGTTATTTTACGTCTTCGTCAGTTTTTTTTACGTTTTCGTCCGTTTTTTTTAACGTTTTCGTCAGTTATTTCACGTTTTCGTCTTTTTTTACGTTTCATCCGTTTTTTATGTTTTCGTCAGTTTTTTACGTTTTTTTCAGTTTTTTTACGTTTCGTCCGTTTTTTTACGTTTTCGTCAGTTTTTTACGTTTTCATCAGTTTTTTACGTGTTCGTCTAATTTTTTACATTTTCGTCCGTTTTTTGTGTTTTCGTCTGTTTTTTTACGTTTTCGTCTGTTTTTTACGTTTTCGTTTGTTTTTTTACGTTTTCGTTCAGTTATTTTACGTTTTCGTCCTTTTTTTCATTTTTCATATTTTTTACGTTTCCTCTGTTTTTTACGTTTTTGTCCGTTTTTTTACGTTTTTTGACATTTTCTTAAGTTTTCGCACATTTTTTTTACATTCTCATACGTTTTCGTCTGATTTCGCACGTTTTCGTCCGATTTCGCACGTTTTCGTCCGTTTTCGCACGTTTTCGCACGTTTTCGCACGCTTTCGTCCGCATTCACGCATTTTCGTAGGCTTTCCCCCGTTTTCGTCAGCTTTCCCGCTTTTTCGTCAGCTCTTGCGCGTTTTCGTTAGCTCACGCTCGTTTTCCCCAGCTCTCGCGCGTTTTCGCCAACTCTCGCGCGTTTATGCCAGCTCTCGCGCGTTTTCGCAAGCTCTCGCGCGATTTCGTCAGCTTTCGCACGCTATCCCGTTTTCGTACGCTTTCGCCCATTTCCCACGCTTTCGCCCTTTTTGCACGCTTTCGTCTATTTTCGCACGATTTCTTACATTTTCGCATGATTCCGTCTGTTTTTGTACTTTTCGTCTGTTCTCGCACTTTTCACACGCTTTTCTTTTGTTATTCGCACGTTCTCGTCCGTTTTCATATGTTTTAGTCCGTTTTGGGTCGTTTCAGACTATCCATTCCGTTTCAATATGTTTCAGTCTGTTTTCTTACGTTTTCGTCGGTTTTTGTCCGTTTTCGCACATTTTTGTCTATTTTCGTCCGTTTTCGCACGTTTTTGTCCGTTTTCAGATGGTTTCTTCCGTTTCATACGTTATCTATCACTGATATTATGCCAAAAACCTTAAAACCCTAACCATTAAACCCTAACCACTAAACCCTATACCAAAAACCCTAAACCCATAACCACTAGGTATAATATCTCAAGTGGTATATACATAAACCTTAAAATCTATAACAAAAACTCTAAACACCTAACCACTAAACCATATACCAAAACCCTAAACCCCTAACTACTAGGTATAATATCACAAGTGATATATACATAAACTTTAAAATCTATACCAAAAACCCTAAACCTCTAAATACTAAACCTTATACTAAAAATCCTAAACCCTAACCACTAAGTATAATATCACAAATGATATATACATAAACTTTAAAATATATGCGAAAAACTCTAAACCCCTAACCACTAAACCTATACCAAAAACGCTAAACCACTAACTACTAGGTATAATATCACAAGTGATATATACATAAACTTTAAAATATATACCAAAAACCCTAGACCTTATACCAAAAACCCTAAACCTCTAACCACTAGGTATAATATCACAAGTGATATATACATAAACTTTAAAACCTATACCAAAAACCCTAAACCCCTAACCACCAAACCTTATACCAAAAACCCTAAACCGCTATACACTAAACTTTATACCAAAACCCTAAACCACTAACCGCTAAACCCTATACCAAAAAAACTAAACCCCCTCCCTAACCACTAAACACTATACCAAAAACCCTAAACCCCTAACTACTAAACCATATACCAAAAACCCTGAACCCCTAACTACCACTAGGTATAATATCACAAGTGATATATACATAAACTTTAAAATATATGCCAAAAACTCTAAACCCTTAACCACTAAACCTATAGCAAAAACCTTAAACCACTAACTACAAGGTATAATATCACAAATGATATATACAGAAACTTTAGAATATATACCAAAAACCCTAAACCCCTAACCACTAAACCGTACACTAAAAACCTTAAACCCCTAACCACTAGGTATATTATCACAAGTATTATATATATACATAAAGTTTAAAATCTATACCTAAACCCCTAACCACTAGGTATAATATCACAAGTGATATAAACATAAACTATAAAATCTATACCAAAAACCCTTAACCTCTAACCACTAAACCATATACCAAAACGTTAAACCCCTAACTACTAGATATAATATCACAAGTGATATATACATAAACTTTAAAATCTATACCAGAACCTAAACCCCTAACCACTAAACCCTATACCAAAAACCCTAAACCTCTAATTACTAGGTATAATATCACAAGTGATATATACATAAACTTTAAAATCTATACCAAATATCCTAAACCCCTAACCACTAAACCATATACCAAAAACCCTAAACCCATAATCACTAAACCTTATACCAAAAACCCCTAAACCCCAATCACTATGTATAATATCACAAGTGATATATATATAAACTTTAAAACCTATACTAAAAACCTTAAACCCCTAACCACTAACTTTTATACCCAAAACCTAAACCCACCTAACCACTAAACCATATACCAAAACCCTAAACCCCTAACCACTAAACCATATACCAAAACCCTAAACCTCTAACCACTAAACCCTGTGCCAAAAACCTTCAACCCTCCTCCCTAACCACTAATCCTTATACCTAAACCCTAAACCCCTAACCACTAAACCCTATGCAAAAACCCTAAATCCATAAACACTAGGTATAATATCACAAGTGGTATATACATAAACTTTAAAATCTATACCAAAAACACTAAACCCCTGACGACTACCCTATACCAAAAACCTAAACCTCTAACCACTAGGTGTAATATCACAAGTGATATATATACATAAACTTTAAAATTTATACCCTAAACCTTAAACCCCTAACCACTAAACTATATACCAAAACCCCTAAAACCCTAACCACTAAAACCTATACCAATACCTTTATAAACTAAGATTCACTCGTAGCTTAACAATTATTACCCCTGACATTGTAGTATCACCGGTGATAAATAAATATATAATAAAATCTCATGTGATAAAGTAATATAATGTGACATTAGTTATGGTATTTCACATA
Organism: Tanacetum coccineum; assembly: GCA_026074375.1. Taxonomy (NCBI): domain Eukaryota; kingdom Viridiplantae; phylum Streptophyta; class Magnoliopsida; order Asterales; family Asteraceae; genus Tanacetum; species Tanacetum coccineum. Next base: position 27,306 of record BQNB010004141.1, on the reverse strand, counting down.
TAATTAATATCACATGTGATAAAGCAATATAATGTGACACTAATTGTGATTATTTTTGAAAATCTTAACATGTAATCAATGTTATTTATCACTTGTGATATTATACTGTTAGTAGGATTAAAAGGGTTAAAACATAGTTTTTATAGTGTTTTAATTTAATTTTCACAAATTATGTTTGATATATGGTTAGAATGGTAAAGATGTTTATTTTTATGTCAAACATGATCAATCATTTAATGTTTTACACAAATACTTATGCTCATTTCATGACATCATGTTGAGTGTTCGAACGTACAAATATGTTATATCACATGTGATACTTCAAGCGGGTTTGATGATAAAAAATAAAATTCTTCGATATTCATCAACTTCTATAAATAAACTATTTTGATTTGGAGGTCCAAAAATTATGTATGATAAATGGTTAGAAAGCTAAGGATATGTACTTTTAAATGCCAAAAACGATGAATCAGTTGGAGTTCCACACAAATATTTATACCCGTTTTACGAAAGCATGTGAAGTGTTCTAACTTACAGATTAGTGTAATATCACAAGTGATATATCAAACAAAATACTGCACGAGAAAAAACAAAAAAAATACAAAAAAACAAAAAAAAAGTTTGTCGAAAGTATATGAAAGTGCCCATCTATTTAAAGATAATTAAATGCTCGTCACGATGGTGTAATTTATAAATCTTAACGTTTTACGGTTTTTGCGGTATGTGATTTTTAAAAATAAGGATGAAAGTGTGTTTTAATTAAAAAACACAAAGGTAAGAAGGGGTGATGGATGTTTTTTAAGGTTTAATCTTATCCATTAAATAAAGTTAAATCTTAGATTAATCCTCACCATTAGATCAAACTCAAATGGATGGTGGAGATTTGTCCCTTGGTATGTGAGGAGAAACTGGTATGCAAATGAACTTTTCTCTGATACATATAAAACATAAATCGATTTATACACTTATCAAACTCCTGTTTGTAAAATAATAACTTCCTAATATATATTTATTGAATACACGTTTCTTAAATTTTTAATAATAATCGTATGTTTGTGGATAATAATATATAAGTTATCAATTCCTAATATATATTTACTCCTTATATTTGGTAAACATAAATTATCAATACACTAAATCATGTTATTTTAGGAAATTATTTAGATCTAAAAAAAGATATACATATAAAACATAAATCGATTTATACACTTATCAACTCCTATATGTAAAATAATAACTTCCTAATATGGATTTACTCCTTATATTTGGTAAACATAAGTTATCAATACACTAAATCATGTTATGTTAGGAAATTATTTAGATTTAAAAAAAGATATACATATAAAACATAAATCGATTTATACACTTATCAAATTTGGTAAACATAAGTTAACAATACACTATATCATGTTATGTTAGGAAATTATTTAGATCTAAAAAAAGATATACATATAAAACATAAATATATTTATACACTTATCAACTGTATGTAAAATAATAACTTCCTAATATATATTTATTGAATACATGTTTCCTAAATTTTTAATAATAATTGTATGTTTGTGGATAATAATATATAAGTTATCAATTCCTAATATATATTTACTCCTTATATTTGGTAAACATAAATTATCAATACACTAAATCATGTTATTTTAGGAAATTATTTAGATCTAAAAAAAGATATACATATAAAACATAAATCGATTTATACACTTATCAACTCCTATATGTAAAATAATAACTTCCTAATATGGATTTACTCCTTATATTTGGTAAACATAAGTTATCGATACACTAAATCATGTTATGTTAGGAAATTATTTAGATTTAAAAAAAAGTATACATATAAAACCTAAATCAATTTATACACTTATCAACTCCTATATGTAAAATAATAACTTCTTAATATATATTTATTGAATACACGTTTCTTAAATTTTTAATAATAATCATATGTTTGTGGATAATTACTACCAATGTTCTACTATTAAACCTAACTTAACACTATATAAATCACATAATTGGTTCACACACAACATAGATTTCAATAACACAAGAATATACATAGGAAACAAAAAATACAACGATGCAACCACAACATCAATCACGTCTTACTTCTAAATCAAACGAAAAGAAAAACAAGAAAACCAATCTGCCCAGCATTGAAGACTCATCATGAGGTACATTGTTCATCAAATATTACGTAAACTTTGATTAATATGTACATGGCATAATGTTGATCCCATGCCTTGATCGATTCTTTAGGATATAAAGAGTTTGTTACCTTGGAAGAATCCAAAATAACAAATATTGAGACTTTGTATGTATACCAAATTTTTTACTTTGGGCAATTTTGTGCCACATTCTTTTACGACACGTTACGTAGCATTGTAGCGTACTGTAGCAGCCACAGTGCAAAACGACAGTGGATTTGTCGACAAATGTGTATATTAGTAATAATTTTTTTTATATGGCTTATGTGTTGGGCCTCATGTTTAAAGTGTTTTTATTTATTTTGCGTATCATGGTTTTTTTTCTTAATATAATGAAAGTTGAACGTTTGGTACGACCGATATCGATTATTTAAAGTTATTAGGTAACTAAGATGTTGACCCGGGGGTATTTTTTTAAATCTGAATAAGATCAGCAGACTTTTTGGTGGGATTAATGTGGGTTGACCCCCTAACTTTTGTTGCTATTACCGATGATTTCCAAAAAAAAAAAAAAAACAAAATAATTTAAAAAAAAAAAACCAAAATCGGGCTGGCCCAAAATGGGAGCCCATTACTGTAGCACTGTAGATCCACTGTCAAAACGACAGTGGATTTGTCCGTGAATGTGTTATATAGTAATGTTATTCGGCTCGATTAACTTGGTTAAACTTTTTTTTTTGGTAAAGCTGAAAATCGATTTTGATATCGGTTTGGTTTTTGAGTTAACCCAAATTACATAATTTATATTTTTTTAAAAGTAATTATATAGAATTTTATAAAAAAAAAAGTATTGCAAACTTAAAAATATTTTATTTATATTACAAAAATATTTTCTCTTTTATATATAAATATATACATATATACATATTAAAACTATATTTCTATTTTTGGTTCGGTCCGCTTGACATTTTGCCACAATCATATCTAAATCGAAAACTGAATATCTAATTTAGTTCAGTTCGGTTTTGATAAATTCGGTTCGGTTTCGGTTTTCGGTAGGCAATTTTGTTTGAGAAAATAGTAAAATCGTTTGCTTTTTTTTTAAAAACAAATCTTTTACTTACGAGGAAATATCAAACTGTAAATTTTATTATCAATTACAAGTTAGAACATTCTATTTTGATTAGCTTGTTAAAATAGACCATATGTTTTAATTTATAACTAATAAGTTGTGTGCATGATCACGTTTTTGTTTATATGATCCTACTTTGTATTTATAGCTATGCAATGTACAAACAAAACTTGTAATGTTATTATTTACAGAAACCATAACAGATTCATTTAAGGTCGTATTTAAGTTGATTGTAAACTTCATTTCATATTCTTAATTACTAGTTCTGTTACAAATTCAATACTAAATACTAACAATGTATTTGGAATGGGCTTACCTATAAGAAGATGATAATTCGTTAATTTTAGAGCCTCATCCAATTTGAATGCTATTTTTTATCTCTTGAACAAACCAAAACAAAACGTTAATCTTGCACCAATCCTTATCAAAATCTAGCAGTTTTTTTAAGATAGATAGAGTTTCAGTTATGGGCAAACCACTATGATTTCACTTACTTTCTTACGACGGCGGACAATCGACAAACATGTTCTATTAGCCTAACGAATTGAAGCTCAAATACTGGGCGCTTTCGTCATAACGCAGGTACATTCTTTGAATTAATTTGAATAATCTTGGATTCAAATATGAATCAGGGCTACAAACATTGAAGATATAGCCATAGGTGACGGTATATCAACCTCTGCCATTTCAACATCCAACAACAAACACACAACGGTAAGTAATTGAAAATCATATCTCCATCATAATAATGTTTTACAAACCGATTATCATATGATCATAGTCATTAATTTTTCACAAGCTTTTATCTTTCAAAGTTGTAACATTGCCGAGACATAATTACACATGAAAACAATTGTGGTTGGGTTATGTTACAATCGATGCATAAGTTTAGTTCTTGAGCTTCAATCTTGAGTCATTGAGCTTGCAAATCAAGAAACGTAACAAATAGAGCTATCCCTGTCGCTGCTGGTGGAATAATATACAACTGAAAGACAAACCTATATTTAGTAACGGATAAATTTGTATACCCGTAAAAATATGTTCGACCACACTTATTTTAATATCACTAGTTGTTGTTAGCCACTAATCGTTGTTGATTCATGACTCTGTCATTGACACGCTCATCATCGGCGAACCACATCACTCCCCACTTCACAAAAGTTCGATTCTTTGAATAATCTTGGATTCATATATGAATCCAAGATTGACCTCACAAGTGACGGAACATTGACCTCTTCCATTTTAGCCGCCAACGACAAACACACGATCGATAACAATTGTTATTCACGACCAATATAACAATGTTACAGACCCTATCGTCATATAGGTACAAATATACACGTATAAATATAAAAATGTATTTATAAACCTCAAAAGCAGCATATCCGGTGAGGAATCGGTCAATGTAGTTGATGGAGAGTGCAATTCTTAGCGGTTGAAAGTGGAAAAGTGTCAAATGATAAAGTTAATTGAATTTAGCTCAATGTAGACTCACACACTTTTCTGGTTTCAACCGATAACAATTGCACTCTCCGTCAACTACTTTGACCGAATCCTCACCGGATCAGTTCCTCTTAAGGTATATAAATACATTTTTATATTTATACGTATATATTTGTACCCGTATGACGACGGTTTTGTAACAGTGTTATAATGGCCGTGATTACCAATTGTTATCGACCGTGTGTTTGTCGTTAGCGGCTAAAATGGAAGAGGTCAAAATTCCTCACATGTGAATCATCACTATTCTCTCACTTCAAGAATCTTATATTTCATATTTGGATCCAATATTATTCAAAGAATGGAACTTTTAGGAAGTGGGGAGTGATGTGGTTCGGCTGTGATGAGTGCGTCAATGATAAAGTCATGGATCAACGACGAGTGGTGACTGACAGCAGCACTAGTGATACTAAAATAAGAGTGGTCGACAATATTTTTACGGACACACAAATTTATCCGTTACTAAATATATGTTTGTCTTTCAGTCGTATATTATTCGTTTTAATATTCTTCATTGATGAATTTATCGAATGAGTTTGTTACACATGTGAACTAATAATAAATTATTGTAAGAAGCATGAGTACCTTTATTATCCTATATCTCAATCCTCAAACGTCTGACCACCACTTTGACCTACAGTACCAACCAAAGTGCTACAGTGTTAAGCCTAAAATGTGGCTCAAAAAGTGACCCAAAGTCTGACCTAAAATCCGGCCCAAAGTAAAAAAAAAAATTACAAAACGGACCATCAACTTTTAACTATTTACGATATCATATAACAAAATACACGCGCAATTATTTTCGCATTACGAACAAAAAGAGGTCAATATTTCAATACTTTTGGCGTACGTAAATTTGGCCCAAAGTAAAAAAAAAACCCCGACCCAAAATTGAAAAAAAAAACCTTTACAAAACGGACCTTCAACTTTTAACTATTTACGACTTTTTATATAATAAATTTTATTTATCAAATATATAACACGTATCTATCGATTCATTCAGATCAAAAAATACCGTGGAAAGATCTTCAAACTGCGAACAAAACGAGTCCAATATTAAAATGCTTCTAACGTACGCACGATTTTTTTTTAAATGTTAGAGTTTAATATAAATATTACTCTTGCATTATTTGAGCATGTAGTGTGGCACTGTTGTGGGAACAGTGTCACGCTACAGTGCTACAGTATCGGCCCAACAGTTAGCCTAAAATATGACCAAAAAATTAACCCAAAATCTGGTCCAAATTAAAAAGGTTACAAAAAAGACCCTTCAAGTTTTTATTATTTACGATTTTTTCCATTAAAAATTTAAATAAAAAATATAAGGACAGAAATGCCTATGGATTACGAATAAACAGAGTCCAATATTGATATGTTATAGACGTGCATACGCTTTTATAAAATACGTTGAAGTTTAATATGCGTTTTTAAAAAGAAAAAATTAGGCTAAAATCCGGCCCAAAGTAAACAATTTTTTTTTACAAAATATATAAAAAATTTCAACACACACTTTCTACAATACACTATGAGTCATGTTTTAATTTTGTCCTTTTGTGCAATCTTGACAAACAGTCTATATCCGGCCATATATCATGAATATTTGTTGAGTTTATACCCTTTTTTACTTAATTATCCACATGTTACTCACACAAAAATTATTTAAAAAATGGTACACTGTTTTGTATCGAAAAAAATTAGTAACAAAAGATTACAAAAATGGCCCTCAAATTCTCACTAATTACGACTTTTTTATACAAGTTTTCTTTATCAATATGTGACGCACTTTTAATGAAAAATACAAGCCTTTAAAATACGACCAAAACGAGTTAATATTGATATGCTTTAAACGTGTGTACGATTTTATGGAAAATATTAAAGTTCAGTACATGTTCTTATAAAAAAATATATAAAAATTTATGATAGCCTTTTTTTAAAGTTTCATAAACCGTGCTGCCCCCGCCGCAATACGCGGGTTAAATTCCAACTCGTTAGTATAAAACATTAATAAACGCTTCACGTCAAAATAATATTACATCCTACCATTTCAAGTTTATCAAACTTTTCTTCACCTTTACGTCGTTTTGAGGTTCAGGTGATCGAAATTCGAATGATATTTTTTATCAAACAAAATATTTCAATTATCCTATTATTAAAAGTTGACTGTTTTATTTTGTTTATAATGATGATACAAAAAGATAAAGATGATCAGAAATTCGTTACCTCAAGATGCTCTCATTGTTTAAATTAAATTATAAGTAAATTAATAAAAGGGAAGAAAATGTGCAAAACTGAATCCATATGTGCTTAGTGGGCACAAATATTATAGTTTTGAGTTTTGACAAATATGTGTGCGAAAGTTGAAGAATTAACGGAACCTACTTGTTTTTGTAAAATTCAGTTTTGACCATTTTTTGTTCTCTTTTTTTCTTGAAAGTTTTGAAAATTATGATTATTTTGAAAGAGACTAAACACATTGCGAATATCTCACGCTATTAGGTTTCTCTCAATCCCTCACACAAACAAATTTGGCATAAAATTGTGCAGGAAACTGTGAGAAGCTGTCAGTACTTGGTCGACACGAGTCCATCACCTGATCACAACGTCAAAAAGCATCGAAAAACTCAATGAGCGCCATCACCAAGTACCAACCCTATTATGGGTACCATGACTTGTGTGAGGTGTGACACCCATTCAAACGATCCTTCTACTTGAGTTATTTCAATACGATATATTTGATGAAATCTCAAAACCTTTAACCTATATAAAATAAATTGATACGCTAAGTCGAACATGATCTATTGTATCATGTTTCGATATTGCATAAACTAATAAGATCTTGGTTTATGTAAGTTTTCTCAAAAATCACCTGAATACGATTGTTTAAAGAAAAAACATCAAGGATAGTTGTGCAATTATTATCAATTTATTGAATTGGTATGAGTCAGTTTATCAAAAAGTAATTTTTTTTAATATTAATGCATTCAAATGAACCAATACGTAACAATTTTTTTCCGTTTAAAACAAGATTATAAAACTTCGATCTTTAAGGTTGAATAAAACAAATTAAAGCATAATTCGATATTTAATTTTGAACCACATTATATTGATTATGCTTTATTGTTAAGAATACAAATCACACATGAATCAAACAAATTTGAAGTTGTTCAAAAAAACAAAATAAAAATCACAGACTAAGTTATTTAAAACGTTAGATTGTGAAGTATATTTGTGGTAAGATATATAATATGTTAAAAGAAGAAACAAACATATATCTCAAACACTTTTTTGCGAAGTTCTATAATCTTGTTTTAGACGGAAAGAAATTGTTGCGTATTGGATCAGTTGAACGCATTAATAATTTCATTTGGCATTTTTTTTTACTTCTTGGTAAAATGACTTGTACCAATTCAATAAGCGAATAATAAACGGGAAAAATATTTAACGTGTGCGAATATTTTACAACTACTATCCTTAACGTCTTGTCTTTATGTAATCATATTCAGGTGGTTTTTAAGAAAGCTTGCGTAAACCAAGATCATATTAGTTTATGCCATATCGAAACATGATACAATAGAAAATGTTTGACCTGGCTGATGTATTTGATATAGGTTGAAGGTTTTGAGATTTTGTCGAATATATCGTAGATAACAACTCAAATAGAATGGTCGTTGGAACGGGTGCACAACTCACACAAGTCGTGGTACCCATGACAAGGTTGGTACTTGGTGATGGCTCATCGAGTTTTTGACGCTTTTTAGCGTTGTGATCATGTGATGGACTTGCGTCGACCAAGTACTCCTGCATTAGTTGATGACAGCTTCCCACAGTTTTCTGCACAATTTTATGCCAAACTTTTTGGCGTGAGGGATTAAGAGAATCCTTATAGCGTGAGATATTCACAATGTGTTTAATATCTTTTAAAAAATAATCATAATTTCCAAACTTTCAAGAAAATAAAGAGAAAAAATGGTCAAAACTATAACATTCGTGCCCACTGAGAGCATCCACAATGGGTCAAGTTAGCAAAAGTTTTTCCCTATTTTAAAAAGTCTTTTGGAAAGGTTTTTTGCATTGCATCAATGACTTTTTAAAAAGCTTTTTTTACAAAAACTTGACAAACATCAAGTCTTTCTTCAAAATTTTAGTCATTAAAGTGTAATGCATTAAATGCATCAAGTCATCAAGAACTTGATGCATTGTAGATGCTCTAAGGATATATGGATCATTCATATTTTTGTTTGAACCACATTATTAATTATGCTCTATTTTTAAGAATACGAATCACACATGAATCGATCAGTAACCACAGTCTAAATAGTACCTTGTAACAATAGTTGTTTGTTTTATCAAAACATTTGATAATGTAGTTATATCTTAGGCTGGATGGAGTGAGGCAAAAACTCATTCGTGAGTGGGCAAGTCACGCGCGAGTTTCCACTCCGGTGACAAAAATTCACGCGTGAGTTTAGGGTCCAACGGTGACTTAGTCACCTTTGGTGAGTTACGAAAATGTGGGCCCCCCTTTATTATTCAACCGTTAGCTTTTATAAAAAGAATATTTTTTTAAAACCTCGTGTTTTACCTATAAATATTCACTATTTCACTTATTTTTATAGAAAACTCTCCCATTTTATATACAATCTACCTAAACTTCACACTCTCAATTTTATTTTCAAAAAAAATGAGTTGAGCCGGTGACGAAGATTACTTTAATAGGGCACTTATGGACTATCTAGCTCAAACCAGAAACACTTTTAAATATCGTCATTGTTGGGAGATTTTAAAAGATAGTCCAAAATGGAAACAAAGTAGAACTTTCAAAATTTGCCGCAGAGTCTGGGGGAGGTAGCACGAGACACAAGTTATCTGGTTTTAGTTCGTTTCAACACCAGAGAGTAAAACTCTTGTGACTAGTCTGTTTTTTATTTAATAGTTTTTTAAATCTGGGGTAAGCTAGTATTAATCTGAATATTAATGTTGGTGACGACGATGAATATTAATCTAAATATTAAATGTTTGCTATTGCTGTGAAAAGCAAAAAAGAAGGGTCGAGATGATCAGAGCACGTGGGTCGTCAAGTACGAATGACAAAGCATTGGCTAGGTTGATGGTAACTGAGATGACAACTCAGGAGAAAGAACAACAGGAAGCGTTTTTAGAGATCAAAAGGAGGGAGGTGGAATGTCGTGAGAGGTGAAAAATCAGGAGTATCGACAACGCCAAGAAGACAGTGAAGGTGACTATCGTAGCATCCAGTGGGCATACGATCACTTAACAGCGGGGAGCAACGATTGGCAATGGAAGAACTAAAGGGTGGAGATCAAGGGCGTTACGTATGAGTTGGCCATATTAGTTGTACTTTTTTTGTTTAGTAAGGACGTTTAATTTTATTATCTATGTATCGTTATTTATTCTTATAGTTTTTTATTTATCTATGTATCATTTAAGTTTTAAATTTATGAATAAAAGTTTTTAATATAGTACGTCTGGCCGTTTTTATTAATTTCGTACGTTTACGTTTTTAGTTTATGAATAAAAGTATTTAAATAATAAAAATGGTGACGAACGGTGAGTTGCAAAGTTGTTACTACTGTTGAAATGTGAGTTGTAATGAGTTAAGTGAGAGAAGAGAGAAAACTGATGTGACACTTATTTTAAGTAGCTTATTTTTCGAAAAAAGAAGCATAATCTCTTGACAATCTTGTTTACCAAACATGCCCCTAAAACTCTTTTTTTATTAGCGTTACAAACTGAAGCGTTTAATCACATTTAAAAGTTAACCGCTTGTTGTCAAACAAGTATTATATTCTAAACGTAAATGCTACCAAATTACACTCGAAGAAGCTCATCGTCTAACACGGGATAGATGAGAATTATGGGTTTGAGCATTGTAACATCATAATCTATTTTCACCAAAGTTAGGGAGAGTAAATAATTTAATACAGTAGATCTATCTATTTCTTCATAGTGCATTTAAATTGGCTTGAGTAATGCAGAAGCAAAACCTATTCCGGTAAAAATACAAGTAGAAATTTTGTTATGAACATCCCTATATGCATTTATGGCAAACAAAAATATTAAATTAAAACGTTACATACACATTTAATATTGTTCAGTTTGACTGTTGTTTCCTAAAATGTGCTATTTTTGACTTTTGGTTTTTTGGATAATCGAAGAAGTCATATGCATACGATAGAAACTTATAAAGTATTGCTTATCGTATGTTTTTGGCACAATAGTAGAGTTTCAAAGTCGCCACGACTTTATGGGTTTAGATAAAACGTCCCATGTGCGTAAAATAAATGAAGAATGTGTAATGTAGGACGTCATATGGGCACAATATGGTATTACATAATAAAGGTTAGTCGGCCCAAGCCTGAGTGTGGGCTTATAGCCCATTAGGGTTTCATATTGTCTATGTAATTGTTGCTATAAATAGTTATCAATAATATGCATACTACATACGAGGTTTTCTATCTTTCAACATATGGCATGCTCGTAAAGCTTCTATACGGTAATCCTCGAGAACAACATAATTTTATTTACCAGTGCATGTAAGGATGCGCATAATATAGTGTGATTACAACATGTTATCATATAAGTGTAGCGTTAATAGTTGAGTTGTGAAGACTGATATAAGCTCCCAACCTGTTGGGCAGAAACTTTTGAAAGATGGGCTCGGCCCATATGTATTTAGTTGGGCTTTAAGATGCAATCTTAAGGAATAAGTCAAGATTAGGGTTTCACACTTATAAACACCCCCTCATTGTAAGTGTAAACTGTATCTCTTGTGTGCGTGCGTACCTCAATAATATTATCTCCCTGGTTTGACCCTGTGGACTGCTACGACCACCCTAGTCGTAGATACCACGTTATATCTTGTGTCAATTACATTCCGCAATACTTTCCGTAAGCCTTGTTTGTTCGAGCGGTGTTTGTAGTTGCGATATACCCTAACAAAGTGGTATCAGAGCTGACAAACAATAGCACAAGACGGAAAGATAAAGATCGACAAGTTTGATGGTCATGATTTCAGGTTATGGAAGATGCAGATATAAGACTATTTGTATCAAAAGAAGCTTCACGAGCCTTTGGCAGAAGCCAAACCTACAAGTATGAAGGCTGAAGACTGGACCATGCTAGATAGGCAGGCTCTGGGTGTGGTCATGCTATCATTGGCGAAGAACGTAGCCTACAACGTTGTCAATGAGAAGACTACATACGGCTTGATTAAGGCTTTATCTAATATGTACGAGAAACCTAGTGCGTCAAATAAGGTATTTCTTATTCGACAGTTGGTTAATACTAAGATGAAGGAAGGAGCCTCCGTTGCAGATCATGTAAACGAGTTTAATTCAATCCTATCAAGGTTGATGTCGGTTGATATTAAATTCGATGATGAAGTACAAGCTCTATTGTTACTCTCTTCGTTGCCCGAGAGCTGGTCAGACACTGTTACTGCAGTTAGTGGTTCAACCGGAACTACTAAGCTTAAGTTCGATAACATTCATGATTTAATTATTAGGGAAGATATCCGTAGGAAGACATCCGGAGAATACTCGAACTCTCTATTGAGTGCAGAAGACAAAGGCAGGGGGAAAAAGCATGACAGAGGGCAGAAGCAGAATAGAGGTAGATCAAAATCAAAGAAGGAGGTCAGTCCAAGAACAGGCAGGATATAACGTGTTGGAATTGCAACCAGAAGGGCCACTTTCAGAATCAATGTTCGAAGCATGTAGCCTCCAGAGATAAGGAGGTTCACATGACAGTTAGAGACTATGATGACGCATTGGTATGTTGTGTTGAGAATACGATTGATGATCGTATTATGGATTCTAATGCATTGTTCCATGCTACCTATTACAAAGAAGAGTTAGAAAGGTTCAGGCTATGCTCCGGTAAGGTTCGTTTAGCAGATGACAAGACTCTAGATGTTGTAGGCGTTGGGGATGTTGTCCTCAAAACTTCTTTTGGCACAAGTTGGATTCTGAAGTATGTTAGGTACATTCCAGGCATAAAGAAGAGGTTAATCTCTGTTGGACAACTTGATGAGGAAGGTTACCACGTATGCTTCGGAGACCAGCAATGGAAGGTTACTAAAGGTAGTTTGGTGGTAGCTCATGGAAACAAACGTGGAAGCATGTATATGGTTGATGTACCCTCCGACGGGATTAACGCAACTATTGATGGTAGGGGCAACGCAACTCTGTAGCACCAGAGGCTTGGGCACATGAGTGAGAAGGGTATAAAGATTCTAGCTTCGAAGGGTAGGAATCCAGATTTACAAAAGGCTATTGTAGGCTTCTGTGAGCCATGTGTATTGGGGAAACAGAAGAAGGTAAGTTTTGTAAATTCTTGGAATACAAGAAAACTACTAAGGCTCGAGCTAGTTCATACAGATGTCTATGGCCCTACATCTGTTGCATCAATAGCCGGATCCCGCTACTATGTTACCTTTATCGATGACAGTAGCAGGAAGGTATGGGTTTATTTTCTTAAAAATAAATCTGAGGTATTCAACAATTTTAAGAAGTGGAAGGTTGCGGTGGAGAATGAAACAAACCTTCGGGTGAATTTTTTTGAAATTCGATAATGGTGGAGAGTATAGTAGCAGAGAGTTCATTGACTATTGTGCTGAGAACGGGATTAGGATGCTGGAAACAGTCCCAGAAATACCTCAACAGAACGGTGTTGCTGAAAGAATGAACCGGACATTGAATGAGAGAGCAAAGAGTATGAGGCTTCATGCAAGGCTCCCAAAGATGTTCTAGAAAGATTCAGTTAATACGACAGCTTACTTGATTAATCGCGGACCCTCCGTGCCTTTAGGGTTCCGAATTCTAGAAAAGGAATGGCAAGGGAAGGAAGTAAGTCTCGCACACTTCGGTATTTGGGTGTGACTCTTACGTTAAGGTGAAAGATGTTGCAAGAGATAAGCTAGATGCAAATTCTATAAAGTGCACATTCATAGGCTATGGCTCAGATGAGATGGGATATCGCTTTTGGGATTCGAAGGGTCACAAGGTCGTCCAAAGCAAAGATGTCACATTTAATGAGGATTCTCTATATGGAGCCAAGGCTGCAACAGATTCTAGTAACTTAACGAAGCCAAATCAGAAGGATCAAGTGGTGTTGGAAGACTCTCCGAAGAACCTTGCAAATAATAGCATAGTTGCAGAGCATGGGTTGAGTTCAGAAATCACTCAGAGCCCATGTGGGAGCTCCGATACGAGTGAGGGGTCCAAAAACAGTGGGAGCTTCAAAGATAGTGGAAGATCAGATGAAGAAGACTCTGAAGACGAAGCATCCTCCGAGGAGGGAGGCTCTGAGACTCAACAGGTACGAAGGTCCAACAGAGAGTCCAGGGCTCCCGTAAGGTACTCTCTGTTAATACAAATAAGCCGTAAAAACGTTTATTTCTATTTTACGATCTTTTTATGTTTTGTCGATAACAATCACAAAATCATTACAAGTACAAATATAGAATACACAAGTTTTATACAAATAGTCTTTCTAACTTACAAATCACATATCACACATCAAATTACATACTACACATATTTACTTAGACTTTTATTCTTAAGTTATGTAAATTTTATTTACAATTTTTACATCATAAGTGACATCATCATCTCTCCATATCTTGAACAAATCCTAGAAAGATTACACAAGATCATTTGAGATTTGGCAATCTAAATTTGGATTTACCTGTTAGACACCGGGTACCCTTGATTTACACTAGCTGGTACCCTTCTAAGAAGGTACCGCAGGAACTGGTGAATAGTAAAAGCCCGATACCATGAGTTTACACTGGTCGGTGCCCTTCTAGGAAGGTACCACAGGAACCGATGAACAGTGCAGAATTTTGCCTATAAATAGCAAGCCATTTCTAATGTTTTACTCACCATTCTTCTCATATCTCTCTAATATTCTGAAATATCTCTCTAACTTTCAGATCTAGCATGTTCCATTTATCATTTGTAGGTAATTCTCTTACTAGAAGAAATTACCGATATCGCATATGAGACGATCAAGCTCAAGTCACATTGTTGCTAGTCTCCCACATCATATCAAGATCATATTGTTGATTCTTGTATATCATTTCATTCTTATACATTTCATCCCTCATTATTGTAAAAGAGTTGATAGTGTTGGGTTTATTCTACCTTGGTTAGAATTCGGTATTTAGCTTTGTACTGTAAAAAGGTCTAAGCAACGTTTTGAGGCTTCTCCGCCGGATAAAGGAGATTGGTGACTAGTGTTTTACGAACTCTCGAGTAGGTGACTCGGGGAGTGGAGTAGGGCAAGGAAGGTGTCCTTGTAGCCGAACCACTATGAATATTTGTGTCTCGGTTCTATATCTTCTAAACTCTATCTTTACTTTACTCGCACTTTATATTCATTTCTTATCTCGTACATCAATCAATATCATTAACTTCACATAAACTCGATCTATAATTTTCAAAACGTAAATTTAATCGGTAAAACTATTCTCCCCCCACCCATTTCTAGTTTTCCACAATTGGCATCAAGAGCAAGGTTACTAAAGTTTTTAAAATATATTGTATTTTAAACCTTTAAACGATCAAATGGATTCGGAAAACTACAAAGAGGGTGAATCTATGCAAAGACCACATCTCTTTGAAGCTAATTGCTTTATCTATTGGAAAAATAGATTTAAAAACTATGTGAAGTCTAAAGATATTGATCTTTGGCATATAATTATTAAAGGTGATTACATTCCTATGGTCACAAACTTGGTAACCGGTAAGAATGAAACTATACCATATGATAAGTTAAAAGACAAAAATAAAAAGATGCTTTTTAAAAATGATGAGGCTAAAATGGTCTTATATAATGCTTTCCCTAAAAAGGAGTATGAAAGGATTTTTATGTGTCAAACCGCTAAAGATATTTGGAACTCTCTTATAATCACTCATCAAGGTAACAAACAAGTAAAAGACAATAAAACAGACTTGTTTGTTCAACAATTCGAACAATTTATCATTTTTGATGATGAAACTATTGATTGCGCATTTTCTAGATTTAATACTATAATTACATCTTTAAACTTGACGAGTCTTTTTCAAATCGTAATCATGTTAGGAAATTCTTGAGGGCTCTTCGAACTATATGACGTTCGAAGGTGACGGCTATAGAAGAATCCAAGGACTTGTCAAAACTACTTCTAGATGAACTTATCGCTAACTTGAAAGTTTATGAAGTAGTGCTTGAAAAGGACTAAGAGGCTTCCAAAAGCAAGAATGAAAAATACAAGTCATTGGCTCTAAAGGCTAAGAAAGTGTCAAGTGACGAAGAAGTCTCATGTTCGGATAGTGATGATGAGGAGTATGGTATGGCGGTAAGGGATTTCAAGAAACTCATTAGAATAAGAGGTAAATTAGTTCGACAACCGCACGATGACAAAAAGACTTTCCGAAAAGAAAAGGAAGAAAAGAAAGGAAAAGGGGAGCGAAGGTGTTTCAAGTGTGGTGATCCAAATTATTTTATAAGTGATTGTCCTAAACACTCCTACAATGACCAAAAGGCATTCGTTGGAGGTTGTTGGAGCGATAGTGAAGAAGATGATGAATCCAAGAAGGATGAAATTTGTCTCATGGCACACGACTCAAATGAGGTACGTCTAAAGGTTAAATTAGAACCTGATGAATGGATCAAGGATAGTGGTTGTTCAAGGCACATGACATGTAACAAGGATTTCTTCTCAACCTATGAAGCCATAAATAGAGGTAACATGGTGTTTGATAGTAACACTAAAAGCAAGATTATCGGCAAAGGTACGATTACTCACAACTCCCTAACCATTCATGATGTTAGCCACATAGAAAATCTAAATTTCAACTTTCTTAGTATAGGTCAAATATGTGATAAAAGTACAAAGTAGTTTTTAGCGAAACCGGTAGTGAAGATAGTCTTTGTCTTACTTCGATAGATGATACTTCAACCTTATGGCGTCGAAGATTGGGTCACGCCAATATGCGGCTTATACAATCGCTATCATCTAAAGAGCTTGTTTGAAATTTACCAAAAATAAAATTTGGTAAATCATTTTTGTGACGCTTGCAACATAGGAAAACAAGTACATGCAAGCCATAAGGCTAAAAACATGGTTTCAACTACTAAGTGTCTAGAACTTTTACATATGGACTTGTTTGGTCCATCGGCCGTCTAAATTTATGGAGGAAAATACTATACTTTGGTCATTGTCGATGATTATTCAAGATATACATGGACTAGATTTTTGAAACATAAAAATGAAGCAATGAAGCGTTTAGACCATTGTTGAATATTTAAACAATAAAAATTCAAATACAAACACAAGCGTTGATCCCCATTATATCAAATCACGTTCACACAAGCTCCATCCGCACCTGGGGGGGGGGGGGGGGGGGCGGGTCGTGGTATGGCATAAATTTTGATAATTGATGTGTAGAAATTTGGAGCTTTTTGTGATCTGCTAATGTGGTAGTCACCGTCATAACTTCACCAGTGCTTACCCGTGACCCCACAATGTACAAATGGAGGTATTTCTGGAGCAGCGTAAAAATAGGAACCGGATACTACAAGAAATGAGGTCGCACTATGCTTAATGAAAATCTTTAATCTACTTAAAAATTTATTGGAGTGTAAATAGGTCGGTCAACGACCGTCCACCGTAATGTATATAGGATTAATGGAATTTATGATTACGGTACTATCCTTCGGAGACAATATCTCTCCTTGACAGGCTTTGTTCAAAGTAGTTAATAGACAATCCTTGCATTAGAGTATTATAAGTAAGTTTTTCTTGGATGCAAAATGCATTTATTCTTTAACAGCCCTAAATGACATACCTTACTAAATCTGACCCCAAAAATCAACCTAAAGGCGTCTTTCTATATATATTCCCCAAATAGTACAGCGTATCTTAATCTTAAACAAAGAAACCATTAAATTGAATAATCATAAAATGTAAGATTCCGACAACGTCCTCGCTCCTAATTCATCACCTTTATTAGATGAAGATAATAATCGAAGTCTCAAAAAATAGAAAAACAAATAAAAGAAATAGAAGACAATGAAATTGACCAATTAAACGAAGACAAATAGTAAACACAAATAAACAAAAGAATCATAGCCCTCAGGAACAGGAGTTCATAGGAAACTCAACTGAGAGAAAGAACCTTAAGGCTCAAAGTTCAAAACCACAAGCACCTTCTTTATTTCAGTATCTTCAAGAACCTTAAAAATATTAAAGTAAGACCATTCAAAGATGACAAGTTGGACTATGCATAATCTAGCAAGAAGAAGTTAACCAATTCGAGAGTAACAACATGATTGTTTGGAGTCTTGTTCCTTCCACCGGAAAACAAACCGATTAATTTGGTAAAAAAAATGTACCTCAATTCTTAATTCACAAAACGCACGCTAAAGCGCCTACCAGTATTTCTATAGCGACATAAATAGTTCGCATGAAGATACACCATTGATCATATCAACCATAGCAATCAATGAAAATAACAAGATCCACACAGAAAGTGCCACAAGGATAAATGTCAACCAAACTCAGACATTCACATAGCAGTCATAAGCACATAACATTGTCCCAAAAACAAATCAACTTTTTTGCACATGTATACAGAAAACAAAACCAACTGTCAATAACAGATTTGACATATAATCATTTTCCCCCAACGTTAAAAGATTTACAAAGTATTGGTGTGCTAACGAGAACTCACCTCAACAAGGTCGGACAAGCAAGAATCAAGAATCAAACAGACTCAAATGCAAACGACCGTTCGAACACTACACTAGTCCAGTTACTGAGTCCCATATCAGTATTATACGTTTCAAAAAATTTTTCTAGGGTGCATGCAGAAGGATTTAGGTCAGAAACCGCGTTGTAACGTTACCCTTAACGTTATTATATTAGAGGCGTGTGATGGTATAGACGACTTATGTTTCGAGATAACATCTCTAATTTATACTTCCGTACACGTAAACTTATACTATATAGGTAAAATAGATAAGTAATAATAAGATCTAACTTAAATAACAAATATTTCAAATATATGACTTCGGTAAACCAATCCAAGTAACCTTACTAACCTTAATTAATTGAAAAGCTTATAGAAAATTAAAACATTCTTATTGTTACATTAAAACAACTTAGGCGTAGTTTTTCCATATTTTATATTTATAAAATTCATATTTTTTGTCTTTTAGTTGACTTATTAAAATAATTATATTTTATTATTTTGTCATAAAAGTAAGTTGTTGAATAAAAATCTAAGTATAGGATTTTTATAAAATTTTGACATGACCCAGTTCGATTATTACTAGTTTTTTCCAAGTTTTAAACCTTAATTTCAAACACATTTTTCTTCAATTTACCGCTTTCCGACAAAATAAACCAAATTCATATCTCGCAAAAACGTTTACCAAAACGTATTTCCCAAAACAGACTTTCAACCAACACCATTAACATAACTAATGGTTCACTTCCCAAAAGTCCATCAAAATCCCATTAAAACGACTTATTTTGCTCTTATTGGGCCTTAAGGCCCAAATAGGAAGTCCATTAGGTTAATCAAGAAACTTGAAGTCAAGCAAGTAGAATTCAAGTTAGAGGAGGATTGTTGGGAAATACAAGTTAGAAGGTCAAAGTACTGCTAAGTTGAAGGTCAAAGTACTGCCTGCTTAGTATGAAAAAGTCAAAGTACTGCCTTTAAAGTACTGCCTTTATTAAAGGAACTTTAAAGGATTATTAGTTAAACGGTTACATTAGTAATTATCAAGTAATAGTTGTGTTAATCATGTAACAGTTACATTAGTGATTAGTATTAATTAGTATTTGTGTCATACAAGAACTGTACACCTACTAGAGTTATCCTTACGTTTATAAAAGGATCTCTAGGAAGGCATTAGAAAGACACAAGAAAAAGCATTAGTTAGAAGTATTAGAGATAAGTATTGTATTAGGGATCTGCAAACTTAGGCAGATTCAAGGTGTGATAATACAAATCGTTTGTTAAATCATTGTGTGTTCTTCTTGATACTGTTAACTAGTTTCCGCATAGTTGATAGTATTACATCAGTGTTTCATTGTTACTGACTTGGATTTATTCAAGGAAGTAACATCCTTTACAGGCTAAAGGCTTATTATACTAAGGTATATCGATCCTACAAGTGGTATCAGAGCTTGTGTAGAGACTCTGATCTAGAAGAACTTTAATCATTCGAAATCTTTCCAAACTCTAAAAGATGTCTGAAGCTGAACCTATCCCTCCCACCTCATCAGTCACTGCACTAAGAATCCCAATGATCAAGAAGGGTGAATATGACCTATGGTCCATGAAGATGCGACAGTATATTGCCATCACTGATCATATACTATGGGATATAATCACCAATGGAGACCAAGCCACAACTGATCCTGTATCCTCGTCAGGTCCAGTGTCTGCACCAAAAACTTCGCTTGCTGCTAACGCAAGAAGAAACAATGAGAAAGCTCTTAACATATTGCTTTCTGCAATACCTGATAGACATCTTCTCAGTTTTCATGATGCTGAAGATGCAAAAACTTTATGGTCAGCCATAAAAGCAAGATTTGGAGGTAATGAAGCATCAAAGAAGATGCAAAAGAATCTTTTGAAACAACAATTCGAGACGTTTACTATCGGATCTAGAGAAGAGCTAGATTCAGCATACGAAAGGTTTCAGAACATTCTTAGTATGCTTGAATTATATGATGCTAAAGTGTCCCATGAAGATGCGAATTTGAAGTTTCTAAGAAGCCTACCATCTGTGTGGCATGTAGTTGCTACAATGATTCGGGGACAACCTGGATTGGATGAATTGGAGTTTGATGATCTCTACAACAACTTGAAGGTGTATGAGCATGAATTGAAGGGTGTTTCAAATTCAAGCTCACAAAATATTGCTTTTCTGTCCACTGAAATCAAAGGCAGTACTTTGAAACAAAGTACTGCTGACCCAGAAAATATCCCAAAAGGATATACTCAGGCTGCCTCAAGCAAGGTGCAAACTGCTCCTAACTGTGCTTCCCACTCAGATGAAATCATATGTTCTTTCTTTGCTCAACAAGCATCTATGCCTACAACTCATGATGATGAAGACCTGCTGCAAATTGATGAGGATGCTATGGAAGAAATTGACATTCGATGGCAGGTGGCTATGATAACTGCAAGGATAAGGAAGTTTATGAGAAAAACAGGAAGACCCATTGACCTCAAGCCAAAGAATGGGATCACTTTTGACAAGTCAAAGATTGAATGCTTTAATTGTCAAAAGTTGGGTCATTTTGCTAGGGAGTGCAGATTTGCTAAATATCAGGAAAACAGAGCAAATGGTCGTAAGGAAAAGAAGATTGTGGCTATTGAAGATTCAAACTCAAAAGCCTTGGTGGCAACAGACAACAATGAAGATATTGACTGGACCAAGGAATTTGATGCTGAACCAGTGACATTTGCTATGATGGCACTGACTGAACTTGAAGAAGATGATTGGAGCATGGAGATTGATGCAGAACCTGTGCACTTTGGACAAGATGGACTTGGTGATTTTGACTGGAGCAACAAAGCTGATGATACACCAGTGTCTCTAGCCTTGATGGCTACAAACTCAGAGGTACCTTACTGTTCCAAATGTAGTAAATCTTATAAAAAGTTGCTTGAAAGCTATCAAACTGAAAGAGACAATTTTCAAAAGGCTAGGTCTGAAATTCTAGGATATCAAATGAGCTTAGAGTCATTAGAAGTCATACTTAAAACACATGAAAAGAATGAATATGCATGGGGTGATAAGTATGAACAGATGGAATATGACTTAAAGATAAGGGATTTGAAACTAGAAGAAAAACAAAAGGAACTAGATCAAGTTTCAACTGAATCTTTGTATCCAAACTTTCAAAAGACAAAAGGATTTCATTCAGTACCTCCACCTACAGGTACTATCATACCACCTAGGGCAAATGTCTCTTTTACAGGGATAGATGAACTAGCCATTAGGAATAAGGTCCTTAATCAAGAGAATACAAAGTCTAGTCAACCAGAAATTGATAGAAATAAAGTCATAATTGAAGATTGGGTTGATAGTGATGATGAAGAGACTGTTTTAAACTCTTCAGATATTCAAAAGAAAACTGTTTTGAACTCAGAAAATAGTGAAACATCTTTCGAAAACAAGTCACCTAGCAGTCAAAACAGTGTTGGTCAAGGATCTAGGAAAACGGGTCTTGGGCACAAAGGGGGTAAATTATGTTATGTATGTTACAGTCCTAATCACCTAATCAAGGACTGTAATCTACATGAAAGAACCTTCAAACAAACCCAAACTCATAAACCTAAGGGAACACAGGGTTCAAGGGACACAAGACCAGTTTGGAACAACATCCAAAGGGTGAACCATAGTAACTTCTCAGGAAACTCTAGGTACCCTCACCAAAGGAGGTCTTTTATCCCATCAGCAGTACTTACAAGGGAAGGGTTGAAAAGTACTGCCAGACCAAAATTGACACGAACAGTACCTTCAAAAAGTACTGCTAATGTGTTTTTTAAAGGTACTGCTAGACCAAGAGTTCCACACGCAGTACTTTCACAAAGTACTGGTAGACCTTATTATCCAAGGATGGATAATATAAGACCTAGAACCTCAAGTTTTTCACCATCAACAAGGTCTTCTACCACAAGGACTCCTCACAGACCACAAAGACCCAAGAAAATTATGAAATCTATCTGGGTTAAGAAAGAAAGTACTGTTGGATCACACCTAGTATACGTCATCACTCACCTTACACCTCAGTGCCACGTTAGTTTTCTCTCTCCAACTTTACTACTCACCTTTCAACTGTAATAACACTTACCTTTCATACTAAAC
>BQNB010004140.1:23054-109752 GCA_026074375.1 Tanacetum coccineum | reverse complement strand
TCAAATCCTAAAATAATCATAATTCCATTTCAAATCCTAACATAACCAAAATAACCAGAATTTCATTTCAAATCCTAAAAACCATATGAGGTTCATAACATATCCTAACAACGAAGACATAACAGTAATAACAAAATGCATCAAAATAAAACCATACGAGGTTCATAACATATCCTAACAATGACATGCATCAAAATAACATCATAAACTCTTTTTTCCAGATACTCCAATCACTTGCCATCCATTTCTTCACGAATCTTACCCTTATATATGTTGCAATCTGAAAGTAGTAGCTTTGTTGCGTACTTGTTCCTCAAACGGCCCAACTGTGTGTTCTGCTTTTTACCTTCAACATCCAGACCGCATTTCCATTTCCCAATGTCGCTGCCCATATAACATTCCATATGTCGCATCAAAAATATCCCACAATCTTTTGCCCTCTTATTTGTTTGCCAACTAAAATTACCACGCGCTATCTGACTTTCTATAATTAGAGCTGCTTTTGCATGGTTTATAGCATACAGGTACTGGCCGAAAATTCAGTGCTGCATTTATCAGCGTTTAACAAATATCAAAAACTCTATTGATTTGTCATCTAACTAATATATTTATATGCCAATTATACATACAAGTATTGTTGCAACTCTCATATCATCAACACCGTCATCCTTCTTTTTCTTGCGTGTAACTTTATTTCCTTCTTTTTTGCTATCAATAAATGTTACAGCCAGATTCTTCAAATTAACACACAACCTACATTTCACACATCTTTTTCTAATGCATTTTTGTACTTGATACCCACAACCAAATACACCATTGTTCTTATTAAAAAATCAAAACACCCTGTTCTTAATACACACTCCCAACCATCAATATCCTTAGTACAAAAAGCAAACAACCCTGTCCTTTTGCACCCATGTCCCTTTGCACCACACGTCCTTAATACTAATCTCCCTCTTTTGCCGCGTTAAACACAAAGAAACAATGCACACAAACCATCTGGATCTCTATAACAATCGTAAACTTAAACTTAGATTAAGCCATTAAGATGGTAATTAAAGCTTGTACTTAGGTGGTTTAGCAAGAAACAATGTGTGACTAACTAAAAACCACTAAACTACAAGGTTAGGACATGGTTTGGTCTTGGTTATGTAACTAGGAGAGTAACTAGCTTCTTTGCCTATAAATACACACTCATACTCACCAATTGATACTCTTGAAAACTCACACACTCCTTAAACTCTCTCAAACAACTAAACATATACTGTGTCCTTTGTTCGGGTCACGAAACGCAAGCAAACACTTTTCATTTCTTCATTCGAACCCACAAACACAACTAAGGTTTCTATAACGAGTGCTTAAGGGGTATACGAGCCAAGGGTTAGCATACATTGGTTGTACAATCGTGTTACACTTGGGGTTAGCATTCCATACGTCCAACATTCGAACCAAGAACCCTAGGACCATTTGTAAGTCACGATTTTAGCTTATGTCACTCGCATTATACTTGTTTTCCTTATTTACGAGTCAATATGTCACGTATGTATATATAAGATGTGCTAGCATGTGTACACGCGAATTAAATTTAAGACATGCGTATTATACGCAATGTTATTGCACATATGCGACTTGGGTAGCGTTAAGGATCGTTTACAAAGTGATTAAGTGGCAAACAAAGGGTTTAACGTTTTCTTCTATAAGCAAACATGAACCCATAACTCTTGCAAACAAATTTCATGAAAGATACAAGTAAACTTTTCAAGTAAATACGACATTTTAGCTTGGGAAGGGATATTCGACACATTCTAACGTATGCATGTGGTAAACGCGATCCAAACATAAGCTAAATGAATGACACATAGTCGCTAGGACCATTTACGAGCCATGTATGTTGCTAGAAATACCAACGGACCACAAAGGGTCTTGGTTAATCCAAACCGCCCGCATTTGGGCCCAACAGGCCCAATAGCCTTTGCTTCGAGGCCCATAGCTTATAGATAAGCTCACTTGAGCTTATCAATGACTTATAGAGTTCTTAAGCTCGTTTAGAACACGTGAAATGCAAAGGAAACCTTAACGGACCGAGAACGGGCCCATTATACCCAAACAGGCCCAACGAACCCTCGTGCAATAAGCTATGGTTTATCAATAAGCCATTCGAGCTTATTCATAAGTTAGGAGTACTTATTTAATTGACTTAGGCCGTGTGTTGCCATTTGAAATCAAACCGAACCCTTAATGGGCCTTCTAGCCCGTTAACGGGCCCAAAGTAAGCGAATAAGCTCACAATAAGCTTGGGCGGCTTATTGGTGATCTTATGAGAGCTCAATGAGCTTAATGGACTTAATTACACTTAATGGACCCAAAAGGACCCAACCGAAAACCCTAAAACCCTCTTTGGGCCTTAAATGGGGCCAACGGCCCACTAACTAGTGCTTATTTGCTTATTGGGATAAGCTGAAACAAAAACAGACCAAAGAGGCTTAATAAGGATAAGAAATAAGCTAAAATGCCTAAGAAACTCTCGAGGTACTTATCGGGTCGAGTTGTTGGGCTTGCGAGCCCAATAAGCTCGAAATAAGCTACAATAAGCTCCCCGAGCTTATTTAGAGCTTATCAGGCCCCACTGAGCTTATTGAGGATCCTTGGACTTATTAAAACCATAACGAACCTTTAAAACGCTAAACGGACCTTAACGGGCCCAATAAGGTCCGTTAAGCTAAAAATAAGCTCGATGAGCTTATTTATAAGCCCAAAGCAGTTTTGATAACTTATTTGGACCTAACAAAATGAAATGCCACTTGTTGGGATTTAATTGGAATGAAAATGCAGTTTTTATAAAGTCGGAGGACTAAAAGTGTAAATTTACAAACGATAAGGTCAAAACTATAAATTGCTAAAGTTAACAAGCCCAGGGACTGTTTCTGTCAATTCTGGAAACTTAGGGGTTGTTTCAAACTTATAAGGACCTAAAATGTAACCTTGTAAAGTTTAGGGACTAAAAGTGTAATTAATGAAACTTGGGGGTTTAAAATGTAAATAAAGTATATTTATAAACCCAGGGGCTGTTTTGTATTTATAAGAAACTCAAGGGTGTTTTATAAACAAAAGTGATTGTTGTGAACACTTAACGAATCGGACAAGTAATATAATTATCGTATATTATAACAAGTTAAACCACGACTTAATAAATATGGATATTTATTAATAAACGTTTACACGTATACTAGATCGTGTGAAATCGTATACTTTTCCAAGAGCCATCAAACGGATGTAATTACATTAAACACGTACACCACCACACAAGTGATAACAGTATATATAAACTAGCAATTGATTTTAGTTTATACATTGAAGTCTTTAGCCTAAACTGTAGACTAAGACTGGCCGTATTTACTTAGGTATTTGACGGTGTGATTCATACGTGGATATCTTTTATCATTCAGAGGACTATCTACTAAGGTGAGTTCATAGCCCCATGTTTTACAATTATTTAAATGATTTACATCCTTGGGGTGAGAACATGCTTTGTTTTACAAATTGGACGCAAGTGTACATTTTATACAATGATTACGTGTTTGCCTAAGTAGCGATAACCCACTGAGCCCTTTATCATGAACTGTCAATTACTGGATTGTGAGCGCGAATGTTATAGATAGATCTATTTGGGATTGACAATCCCCGTTCGGGTGATTAGCTATCACTGGGAACGAACGTATACCATGTCGGATTTGGGATGTTTCGGGTTAGAACATCATTCACGGGCATTCATTGGCAATATATTGCATTCATACATGTCGAGCTTCAGTGTCATGAGCTTAGGAAAACGTGCTCGTGTCATGAAGCTTAGGAAAAACGTTAATTACCTTTTTATGAGTTTGTATTTGTTGCATAATCATACACTTGGAAATCTTGCGGGTCCTACAATTGATCTTTACTAAAACCTATGAATTCACCTACTTTATGTTGACATTTTTAGCATTGTTTTTCACGTGTCAATAAGGCAAGAGGTGCGATGATACATTAGAAGTCAATAATTGAAGAGTCAACATTTAAGAGTTGGGTGTCTTCTTATTTCATTTTCGGAGACAATGTTATCAAACGAAAACATATTATTTATATTGTTGAACAATTTGAAGCCACGGGCTTATGTAACAAACAAGTATTTTGTTAATCCAATGTATCTTTTTCAAACGACACATTTAGTAGTCGTTCTCAGATCTTGTGCTATTGATCCATAAAGTAACGCCCTCGGATATTCAACATTCCGCTGCATACTTAGATTTGAGGGTGTTACAGATTGGTATCAGAGCCAAGGTTATAGAGAACCAGGTCAAAAGTTTTGTCTGGATTATAACCATTTTCAAACACCGTTTTCACAAATAGGATTTGCAAGGGACATACATGCATTACTTGTTTACATCTAGCACACATATGCTTACATGACATGCATTGTTATAGCATTAGTAGGGTACTAAGTGCTTACATGATTGATATACGTGTATATGGGGGTCACTCTTTGGAAAGAGTCAGTACTAAAGATTTGGGCGTATTACATTTTGGGAACATTTGTTATAAACCGAAATCTTTACTTATATTGACGAACAATTTGAAGCCATGAGCTTATGTAATGAACAAGCATTTTGTTAATCCAATGTATCTTTTTAAAATGACACGTTAGTGTTCTTTCTCATATCTTGTGCTATTGATCTATGAAGTAACGCCCTCGGATATTCAACATTCCGCTGCTACCCAGATTTGGGGGTATTACAGATTGGTATCAGGGCCAAGGTTATAGAGAACCAGGTCAAAAGTTTTGTCTGGACTATAACTATTTTGAAACACTGGTTTCACAAATAGGATTTGCGAGGGACATACATGCATTACTTGTTTACATCTAGCACATATATGCTTACATGATACACACTATTTTAACATTAGTAGGTACTATGTGTTACATGGATTGGAAAATATGCGTATATAAATTATACTAAGTACAGTACTATAAGAGTCTCATAGATATAACATAGAGACCACTCTTGTAATTAAAGCTTATAGACATATCATACCGATCTTTCCTATAAGTAATACTTATATAGGTTATTTTGCTTTTTGCAGTAATCATGTCTTCTGCGACATCTGCTGTTACCTACACTTATGTTTACACCGACTCTGATCCCAGTAGAACCTTCTGGGGAGCCGATGATGAGGAGATATCTGAGGGAGGTATTCTACGGGTCATCGTATTAGGATACGACGGACTCCCGATACAGCCATTAGCCCTACCATCACCAGATTACATATCAGGCCCAGAGGATCCACAGACACCACTAGTTCCTCAGGATGAGGATGAGCGTGGACCTATGTTCGTACAGGCACATGATCCTGACTACGTGCCAGAGCCTATATACCCTGAGTATATACTATTGGAGGATGAGCATGAGTTTCCAGCTGAGGAGCAGCCAATCCTTCCGGTTGATTCACCTACTGCCGAGTCACCAGGGTATGTTACTGAGTCGGATCCCTAGGATGATCCAGAGGAGTATGACGATTATGAGACAGAGGATGGTCCGGTTGACTATCGTATGGACAGGGGAGATGATGGAGACGATGATGACGGCGATTCATCCGCGGATGACGCCAATAATGAGGATGGGGACGAGGAGGACAAGGAGGAGGAGGAGCACTTAGCTCTTTTTTTTCCCCCCCCCTTTTTTTTTGTTTATATCCCTTTTTTCCCTTTTTTTTTTTTTTTTTTTTCCCTTTTTTTTTTTTTTATTTTCGGCCAACTCTCTGCTGTTGTGGACCGTGTTGATGAGCCTGTTTTCCAATTCTGAGGGTACAGGCCTTGTTATCCTCTCCCCACTGACATTATATTGGGGCTAGGATTACATCCGGCCTCAGGTTTCCATATCCCTTCCACAGAGGCAAGAGGTTGAGAGACTTCTGGCATGGACTAACTTTATTAAAGTGTTTAAATTGTATAATAAAATACCCAGGGTTTTCGCCAATAAAAGCCAAATAAATAAAATGCAAAAGATGGAATATTATGTTGCTTTTGTGTCTCAATGTGCAAGAAAGGATATCAAAGTCAAAAAGAGCAAAAATGACCAAAACCGACAAGAAACGGAAAAAGACAAGTGATCAAGTAAAGACATGAGGAAAGAAATCAAAGCCGGATCAGCCCGACACAAGGGAAAAGTCAAATCAAGTCAAAAGGAGGTCAAGATCATGAAAAGTCAAGTCAAAGTTTGAAGTAAAATGACCATTCTACCCTTTGAAGTGGATGCAAAATTACCAAAAAGCCCATTTCCTGTTTTAAGAACTACAAGGGCCAGAAGTGTCAATTCTCGAACTTATCTTATACTACACCTTTGGAAAAGAAAAAAAACACAAGGGCTTGTTATGCAAATATGCCAATCTTTCAAACAAAAAAAACGCGGGGTAGTTTTCTTCTTAACAACCTATTAACTATTTTTCCCGCCAAAAACCCGAACAAACCCAACTTCCTCAAATTCCTCTCCCGTTTCTTCCAACTCCATTCCACCAATCAGAGTTCAACTCCACGTCATTTTGCACACTTGGCAAGCAGTGATTGGCTCAGACACGTCACCCATAACATCCAACGGTCAAGATCATTTCTTCATTATCACCTCAAGCACTCCTTAACTTTTATAAATAGGCATTTAGGTTCTCATTTTTAGGAGTTAGTTAATAGTTTTAATTTTCAGTTGTAATTTTCCTTTTAAATCTTTTGTAATCGTTACTCTTTTAATATCAAGCTCATTTTTAGTTTTAAGCTTTCAATACTCTTACTACTGTGTAAAGCTTTGTTAAGTTCTTCTAGTTACTTTTACAAGCTACTATAAGCTGTTCTTATTTTATTTTACAAAAAGTCAAAGCTTTTCAAAAAAGTCAAAGAAAAGTCAAACAAGCTTCAATAAGCTTGTTTCTACTTTTAAAGCTTTCAATCCTGTTCTAAAAGGTCTTTTACATTAGTTTGACTCAATTTAGCTTTCAAAAGCTAAATTGAGCTTTTATTTCATCAAATTCCATAGTGCTCTGTCCATAAGCTCATTCAAGTTGTTGATTGTGGGTAATAAGCCAGAAATGGATGGGCTTGGGATTAAATAAGCTTCATTTCCTACCAGCTGGACCTAGGGGATTGATAGGTTAGAGTTAGGTTTACTACAAGTGCTTAGGACCTCTTGTGAGTTTCTCTTTTCTTAAAGTTAGTCATACTGCTTATTCTACTGTTTCATAGCTTGTAATTAGCTTATTTTGTGATTTACTGTTTCATTAGCTCTATTAATACTCATTTAGTTTACTCTTAGTTTCTTAATCTTTGATTTTAAGTTTTAACCAAGTTCTAGTGTTAGATGATATTATAATTCATAAATTAGCTTAATTGCTTGCAGTTTATTTCTTATATTTCTAGTGTTTAATTTCAGTGTTATTTTGCTTAATGCAGTTTGAATAGCCTAGTTCTTAATCTGTTTTAGCTCATTCAAGATTAAAGTAGTCTAAATCTTAGTTTGTCAATTTTTAAGGGGTGTTTGGCATTAGGTTGGAATTTTATGCTAAACACATGAGAGTTCACTTTATGCCTTAAATCCACTTTTGTTAGCTGAGAATAAGCTGTAGGATTAATCTTCAAAGTTGTTCATAAGCTAGATCTTAGTTTAGCCAGTTTTTCTAAGTGAACCTTAGATTTCAGCTTTCAAATTCAGTTACAGCTTACTCTAAAGTAGATTATAGCTTTTACTCTTTTAGTGCTTGTTTACATTTCCTTTTAGGTTCCAAACTTAGTAGAGATTGAGTCCTTAGGTTTCTTGTTTCCATATTGTAGTTTGATTAATTATGTTATATCAGTAGCAAGTAGTAGCCAATAGGCCTCATAGCTCTTTCACTAGTATTTCTTTAGTCATTAAATGGATTCCAAATTCTTAGATTAAAGCTATTCTTAGAAGCTGTTAATACAAGCCTTTAATAGGATCACAGCTTTTTCATTTTGAAAATCATTTGATAGCTTAAAATTAGACCTTAAGTAGCTGTTTCAGTTTGTATTTAAGACTGTTTAGTTAGTCAAAGCTGAACCTTCATCTTTAAGATCAAATTTCTTGATAATCTAGTTTTCATTTAGCTTATTTCTTTTTAGATATTTTTAGAACACATTATAAGCTTCTTATAGCTTCTTTTGGTTTTTATTTTCATTGAGAATTAAGCTAGGAATAAGCCAAAGGTTAGAAAAGTTAAAATTTCTAAGAAACTTCTTAGTTTCTGTAGCACAGGTTTAAAAGCTAAATTTCTAGCTTATTCAGTAGTTAAAAGTTCAAAGAGCTTTTATTAAAGTTGTAGTAGATAAGCTCAGGTTTAACTTTGAAGTTTTAAGTTTTTGCTGATTTTCACTTTTTAAATAAGCCAAAAATAAGCTAAATAGTAGGGTCTGTTTGGTACTTTTTCGATAGTTAAAGGTGTTCTGTTTTCACTATAGTGTAAATTTCTTTTATTTACCCCGCTTACCCTTTACTTTCATTTGTTGCATTTTCTACCCTGTTCTTTCAGGATTAATAAAATAGTTTTAATATTTTTAAAATTAGTTTAATAAAATTAGGGTTAAGATTTTAATAAGCAAAATTAGGGTTCAATTGATTAGTAAAAATTGGGCATTTTTATATCATTAATTTTCTGCACATTTTTAGTAGTTAAATTTCATTTTTCTTTATTTTTCTAATTAAATTTGTATTTTCTAGAAATTAAAATAGGTTTTTGGTAATTTATTTTTCTTAAGAAATTCATAGAAAATACAAAAATAGTAGGAAAAATCTAATTCTTTTTGTAATAATTTTCTTTTTCATTCTAGTATTTTTGAAAAATAAAAATATAATTTTAGTGTTAAATTTTAGAAAAAGTGTATTTTTAGTAATTCATTTTTCTTTAAAAAAATCATAGAAAATTCAAAAATAGTTAAAAAATTCTAATTCTTTTTCCTAAAAATTTCTCTTTAATTTTGTGATTTTTAGACATAAAGTTTGTTAGTATTAGTGCTTTAGATTTTAAATTTTAGTTTTAGCTCACATTTTTAATTCACGTTTGTTAATTTTTCGTATTAGTTAAACGTTTTTAATTTTTTAATCATTTCTATAGTTTAATTGTGCTATTATATTCGTAGTGTAATTCAAAATTCAAAAATCATTTATCCAATCTTGACTCGAATCTGAATTATTCCCGAATTTCAATTCACGACTTCGTTGGGAAACGACCCGAGAAGAAAATACTTCCCGGTTAAAAATATACGTATTGTGTTTTCTTAGTGAAGATTTTTATCCTTTAATTTCTCTTGTTGAGAAGTACTTTGGGGAAAGAATTTGTCACGGGATTCTATACTATAATATTAAATATTTGACTAGTGCTTACACACGTCCTAATTTGGCGCCGTTTGCCGGGGGAAGCACATGCTGTCGAACGATTTTTGAGTTATTCGGTTGAAGTAGAGTTTTGGAGACCTTCCTTTTGGAAGTACTTTGTTTTCTATTTTTGTATATAAAAAATGCAAAAACGTTCATTAATTCGATTCCTATCGAATTAGTTAAAATACAAAAAAAAATAAACATATTTGGATACTAGCTATCCATCTTAAACCATTCCAATAAAAACAAAATTAATCGTGAGTTACTCGCGAGGTACGACGGACCTTCGAGTTTACAAACTATAAGGTTGAGTATAGGAAAGGGGATAGCTATTGCTAAGAAGTCATTGGGTCGCTATGCCTTTCTGCTCACTTGTGCGTTAATCTTGGTGTCTTATCGTAAAGCTTGTAAATTAACGGATGCCACAATATTTTTCTTTTTGTTTTCCTTCCTCATAAATACTAAAAATTGTAAATTTTCCCAAAAATAATCTTCTTAATCTCAAATTCTTCTTTTTATTATTTTCACTAGTGCATGCGCACTCGTTCTTCCTTGGAATATACAATTCCGAGAAGACGTAATCGTCGACGTTCTCGACAACAACAAGAGGCAATCCCTCTCATTCTGGATCCGATTCCAATGGCCGATGACCGACCTATGGCCGAGCAACTTCAAGCTCCAACCGGGGGGTTTGAAAGTGCTATAGTTGTACCACTCATCAATGCTTTTCTTTTAAAAAAAAAATTTTTGTTTAAAATCTCAAAATTTGAACTAAAATCCTCTTATTATTCTTGTTCAAAATCGAATTTACGAGGAGGTTACTGATGAGGAGCCTCCTGCTCATAGTCGTTCATATGAGAGCATAAACTAATAATCAAAGGTACCCGGATGTACCTAACACCACCATCAAACTTCTTCTATTTCCATTTTCTCTTGACGGGGTTGCCAAAACATGGCTTGACAAAGAACCCCCGAACTCTATTCTTACATGGGATGACTTGGTGTCTAAGTCATCAACTTCTTCTTTCCACCTTCTAAGACTACCATCTTCGAATGAATTAACGAATTTTCGACAAAATGTGCTCAAAGTCTTTCTCCGGAAGTGGGAACGTTTTAAGAACTTCTTAAGGTAAGTGTCCTCGCCATGGGTTTTCGCTCATTGCTCCAATTAGGACACTTCTATAATTCGTTGAGCTATATGATCAAGATTCTCTTAATTCCGCTGCCGGTGGCAATTTTCTCTACAAAAGTCCAACCGATGGATTTCAAATCATTGGAGAATATAAGCCTTAAGTTAGATGTTTACAAAAACGCGTGATGCGAGTGAGTCGAATGCTCCCTCCATCTTTTTACTGCTTTCTTCATCTAACTTCGAAATTCCAACAATTGGCAGCTGTATTAGTGGTAAGATACTTTGACTTTTTGGATGAAATGAAGGAGATGATAAATATGATGAAAGATCCTTGTGCTACTCCCACTCGATTAAAGCGATGTGGTAAGGTAAGTATATACTTGTGGTTGTAATCTTAGTTATAATGTGTGCCACAATGGACTAGGGGAGGTTATGAGTATCCGGTTTATCATGATAATTTTCAACAATTTCAACAAACGCTTCGGTCGGTAACTTTGTTCAAAATGGAAATTCCGGATACCGTCCTCCCAACTTAGCGAACGAAATAAGACCACCGGGTTTTACTCAACAAAATAACAATAGGAATGTGAATGCTAATCAAGGTTATAATAGGACTGGGATAATGCGGAACCAAGTTCTCCATGGAGCTAATCTGGGCTTAACACAACAAATCTCAGCTTATCTTGCCCGAGTACACATGTTCCGGTGACTTATGCTATATTGAGGCTTACCACAAAAGCTAATGTGTTACTTTGAATAATTTGCAAAAGAATTGAATGATTTCAATAAGGGAAAAACAAGATTTCAAATATGAGCAAAGGACTGTCAAAAATTGATGCTTAACATGTTTCAAAAGCAAATGGGAAATAATCAATGATCGGGTTCGGGAACTTTACAAGTAATTTACTATTCTAATCTAGAAATGAAGTCAGGCTATCAACCACTAGGAGTGGTTTGGCTATGATAGATCCATTACCTCTATGCCTCCTCCTTATGTCATCCGGACATAGGGGGATGGTACGGAAATGAGGTGAAAGGACCAAGTGCAAAAACCACAGTTCAGAATGTACCGCAAGAGTCCAACTCGGTAGTTCAAAACAAGGAAAAGGTCCAAAATAGTGAAAAAGAACCCATAGTTGAGCCTAGTGTTGTTAAGGAACCTTTAAGGGACAAGACGAATTTGCCTCCCTTCAAGAGTTGAAAAGGACAAGAATCGTGAAGAGATGAATATCTTAGCTTCAAAGTTATAGAAAATTCTTTCCGTGATCTTCACTTTGTAGCTTAGCTTTGCGGATGCTCTTGTCACATGCCCAATTGCTTAATGATCACATAAAGTTGTTAAGTAACAGGACAAATTGAGTGAGTAACAAGACACCTAATGAATGCTAATTGCTCCGCGTCTATTCTCAAATAAGCTTCCCGAAAAAGCTTAAGTGACCAGGACGATTTTCATTCTTGTGATTTTGGGGAGTTGTAATCATTGGCATAGCGGATTGGTGCAAGTTTCAACGTCATGCCCTTGTCTATTTGAAAAAACCTTTGGACTTCCCGCCCTTACAAGTACTAGAATGGTTCTGAAAATAGCCGACGAACAATTCTAAACCCCTGGGATAGCGAAAATGTGTTCGTAAAGTCTGGAAAATTCTACTTCCGGTCGATTTTGTGATATTAGACTTTGTTGCGGACCCCCGTGTTCCTTTGATTTTAAGAAGGCCATTTTTGAGCACAGCTCATGCCTTGATTGATGTTTATGAGGGGGAGATCATCTTAAGACATGATGATACTCCCACAATTTCTTATGTAGAGGAGACGAATCGTGAACGAATTCGGCCTTATTGATGCAACGTGTGGGTGTTGCTCCAAAAGTCTTAGACTTTACCGAGAGTGGTGATTCCACTTCTATCATTTTGGACCCTCCTTCTTTCACTCCTTTTGAAGGAAGTGAGATGATTCTTGAGGAAGAAATAGAAGAGTTTTTAAAACATGATGAATCTTTAAACATGGATTTAAATGATGAATTTAATGATGAGGAGGGTGATGTAACTTACTTGGAAAAATTGCTTGAAGTTTTAAATGATGATCCTTTTTCACCAATCACTCCTCTTGAGTTCAAAAAGGAAATTAAAAATGTTGAATCGGTCAAAACATCAATGGAGGAACCACTCGAGCTTGAACTCAAAGAGTTGCCTTCTCATCTTGAATACGCTTTTCTTGAAAAGGATAATAAACTTCCCGTCATAATTTCAAAGGACTTAAAAGAGGATGAGAAGGTAAAACTTATTGAGGTTCTTAAGGCTCAGAAAAGTGCTTTAGCTTGGAAAATTTCCGACATTAAGGGAATTGACCCAAAGTTTTGTACACACAAAATCTTAATGGAGGATGATTACAAACTCCATCACCATCACCACCTATCTCACTATCACCACCCTCTGCAGGGGAGCGCCTTGCTAGGTGCATGGCCCTACCTGCACATTCATCACCTTTACTACCATCATCTAGGTGTCCAACCCAAAGCCAGACACTTAGGATAACATCCACCCAGGCTCTTATTGATGCAGTTACTGCGCATTGCCACTTACCATACTTACCACATCTCTAACATACCCACCTACCTGTTGACCGTAGGATGTATTCCGATAGGGATAAGATTCCCGAGTCTGAGCAGCCACCTCGCAAGAGGTTGTGTTTGTCCACTCTAGGCTCCCGATATGAGGTTGGAGAGAGTTCCACTGCTAGACCTACCAGAGGTCGAGGGATAGATTATGGGTTTGTCAGCAAGGTAGATGCTAAGGAGAAACGACATGGGATTAGAGATGTTGGGTACGGTATTAGGGATACTTGGGTAGATCCAGCAGAGGCAGTGCCTGAGATAGCACTAGTGACCTTAGGAGAGGTCAATACTAGGGTCACCGAGCTTGCTGAGCTCCATGAGCATGATACACAAGACTTCTATGCTTTACTAGAGGATGCTCAGGATAGTAGGTCTCGTATATCACAGCGAGTCGATATGGACTCGCAGCGGGTCAATTTACTTATGGGGGATAGGATGACTCTCCAGGAGACAGTATGGATGGTAGAGGAGGAAGCCTATGCTTCCCGAGAGGCTTGGGATTACTTAATAGGATTGAGTCAGGCAACTCATCAAGAGCTTCAGACCCATCGTGATCATGTGTACGCACATGAGACCTATCTCCAGGCACACCAGACACAACTACAGCTGTAGAGTACTCTCATTCAGACACAACATCAGGTACACAAGACTCGCTTTCAGATGCAGCAGGCTGAGTTAGCAGTGCTTCGAGAGACTGATCGTAGGCACCAGGACCAGATGGTAGAGACTCTCCGAGTCATCAGAGATATGAGGCGAGAGATGAGTGACATGCAAACTGAGTTGTTAGCATTGCGAGAGCAACAGAGGAGAGCTAGGCAGCCAGGACCAGAGGCTAGGATTCCAGATCACCAGGATGCTTCTGGGGACGCCGACAGTCACATCTAGTGATTTATGTTATTGTATCTTGCTAGGTCATTGTACAGGCATGTTAAGTATTAGGGGTTTTCCCCGCTAGCATAGCCTTAGATCTTTTGTATTGTATTATGTGTACTCCGACAACTATTTCATGTAAAATTTTCAAAGTTATGAATGAAATGGATGTGTTACTTTGTACTATATACCTCTCTTGTGTTGATTATCTCATCTATACATTATTATATTCTGTCATATAACCTCATGTTTTGTCTTTTGTGATCTAGACAAATCATGGCACCTACAACCAGAAGAGGACCAAATACCCCTGTTAACGACACCAACCCAAACAACATGACTCCAGAATCCATCCAAGCAATGATCGACCAAGCTCTTTTGCGAAACTCCACCAATGGAGATGGAAGCCACAGTTCGCACGGGGATAACCGAAGGAACGTGCAAACTGCGCGCCCTTGTTTTTACGCTGACTTCATGAAGTGTCAACCTTTGAACTTCAAGGGGACTGAAGGCGTGGTCGGTTTAACTCGGTGGATTGAAAAGATGGAGTCAGTTTTCAATATCAGTGGTTGTGCTATTGAGAATCAAGTAAAGTTTGCCACCTGCACTCTGTTAGGTGCTGCTTTGACTTGGTGGAATGGTCAGATAAGAACCTTAGGTCCAGAGGCATATGCAATGACTTGGGAAGTACTCAAGAAAAAGATGACGGACAAGTATTGTCCGCAGGGTGAAATCAAGAAATTAGAAATTGAGCTGTGGAACCTAAAGGTCAAGGGAAACGATGTTCCAGCATACACTGAACGTTTCCAAGAGTTAACCCTGATATGTACCAAGTTTGTTGCCAATGAAACCGAGAAGGTTGACAAGTACATCAGTGGACTTCCTGACAACATTTATGGGAACGTCAAGTCTGCCAGAC
Source organism: Tanacetum coccineum (assembly GCA_026074375.1). Taxonomy (NCBI): domain Eukaryota; kingdom Viridiplantae; phylum Streptophyta; class Magnoliopsida; order Asterales; family Asteraceae; genus Tanacetum; species Tanacetum coccineum. The sequence goes on along the minus strand of BQNB010004140.1, from coordinate 94,810 downwards.
CCAAGACGTTGGATGAGACTATTGAGTTGGCCAATGACTTGATGGATCAGAAACTCCGCACCTACGCGGAAAGGCAATCTGACAACAAGAGGAAGGCTGATGATTCATCCAGAAACAACCATGGTCACCAACAGCAACCCTTCAAGAGGCAGAATGTCGCCAAGGTCTACAATATGGGGACAGGCGAAAGGAAGCCTTATGGGGGATCTCTTTGCCCAAGTGCACCAAGTACCATCTTCACCACAATGGCCCGTGCACCCAAAGGTGCCACAAGTGCAGGAAAGTAGGGCACTTTGCTTGCGATTGCAGGAGTGCTGGTAACACAAATGTTGCTAATACTCAGAAGGGCAATGGGATAGCTCCCAAAAGAAAGGTTGGTTTATGAGTGTGGAAGCACAGGGGCATTTCAAGAGAATTGTCCTAAGAAGGCTGAAGAAGAAAGATGGTAGAAATGGGAAAAGCACAAGGCTGGGTTATTCAGTTGGGAAAGCAAAAGAGAGGAAATGCAATCAGGAAACCCCGATGCCAAATGTCGCACGGGTACTTCTCTTAAATAACCACTATGCATCTATCTTAACGACACTGGTGCCATAGAAGCTTTAAATATCCAACTGCTATTAGTTCCTTATTAACACGCCCCAACTCCATTAGGAAAATTGTTATGATGGTCAAATTAGCTGCTGAAATTAGTCGGGATAACACTATTATACGAGGTTTGCACCTTTAAATTCTTAACCATCCGTTCAACATAGAACTAATGCCCGTAAGAACAAGGTATATTATTTTTATTTATTTGATGTCATTATCGGTATGGTAGTGGTTAAGAAGATGTCACATTCAGTGATCGTGTGCGTTGAGAAACCTGTTCAAGTTCCTTACGGAAAGAAACGTTGACTATTTTGTGGCCAAAGAAAGTACATGGGAGAAATCTACGGTTGACAGTTTATATCATGTTCAAAAAAGCCAAGAGTACATGCAAAAGGAAGGCCTAGTCTTTTTTTGGCACAGATATCCGCCAAGAAAGAGGAGGACAAGTCAGAAGGAAAACAAATAAAGGACGTACCAATCGTCCGAGATTTTCCTGAAGTATTTCCCGAGGACTTGCCAGTCTTCTCAGGGGCCCGACCATGTAATTCCAAATCGACCTAATTCCAGAGCCGCAACCCGGACTCGAGCACCGTATCGATTGGCTCCATCCAAAATGAAGGAATTATCAGAACAATTACAAGAACTTTCTGACAAAGGATTCATAAGGCCATACCTCACCTTGGGGAGCCCTGTCTTGTTTGTCAAAAAGAAGGATGGGTCATTCAGGATGTGAATCGACTACCGTGAGTTAAATAAACTGACAGTGTAGAATCGTTATCCACTCCCGAGGATCGACGATTTGTTTGATCAACTTAAAGTATCCAGTATTTATTCGAAGATAGATCTAAGATCGGGATATCACCAGCTTAGAGTGCGAGAGCAAGATATTCCAAAGACGCAGGACGACATTCCCGGACTCGGTAATGGCTATTACGATTCCAGGATATGCCATTCGTTATTTCGAACCAGACATTAACGCACCTGCGTTATTCATGGACCTCGTGAACCGAGTGTGCAAGCCTTACTTGGATAAATTCGTAATTGTCTTCATCGATGACATACTTATTTATTCAAAGGACGAGAAAGAGCACGAAGAACATCTTAAGGCAATTTTGGATGCCACAAGTGCAACAAAGTAGGGCATTTTGCTCGCGATTGCAGGAGTACTGGTAATACAAATGTTGCTAATACTCAGAAGGGCAATGGGGCAGCTCCCAAGGGAAATGGTTATTTTGAGTATGAAGCACCAGGGCATTTCAAGAGAGATTGTCCTAAGCTGAAGAATAAAGATGAAGGAAATGGGAATGCACAAGGCTGGGTTTATGCAATTGGGAATGCAAAAAAGAGAGGGAATGCATCGGGAAACCCTGATGCCAATGTCGTCACGGGTACGTTCCTCTTAAATAACCATTATGCATCTATCTTATTCGACACTGGTGCTGATAGAAGCTTTATATCCACTGCATTTAGTTCCTTGATTAACATTGCCCCAACTCTATTAGAAAATTATTATGATGTCGAATTAGCTGATGGGAAATTAGTCGGGATAGACACTATAATACGAGGTTGCACTTTAAATTTCTTAAACCATCCATTCAACATAGACCTAATGCCCGTAGAACTGGGTAGTTTCGATGTCATTATCGGTATAGACTGGTTAAAAAGATGTCACGCCGTGATCGCGTGCGATGAGAAACTTGTTCAAGTTCCCTATGGGAATGAAACTTTGACTTTTTGTGGCAATGAAAGTAACAACGAGAGAGAATCTCGGTTGACAGTTATCTCATGCTCAAAGGCTCAAGAGTACATGGCAAAAGGATGCCAGGTCTTTTTGGCACAGATATCCGCCAAGAAAGAGGAGGACAAGTCGGAAGGAAAACAAATAAAGGACGTACCAATCGTCCGAGATTTTCCTGAAGTATTTCCCGAGGACTTGCCAGGTCTTCCTCCGGCTCGACCAGTGGAATTCCAAATCGACTTAATTCCAGGAGCCGCACCCGTAGCTCGAGCACCGTATCGATTGGCTCCATCCGAAATGAAGGAATTATCAGAACAATTACAAGAGCTTTCCGACAAAGGATTCATAAGGCCTAGTTCCTCACCTTGGGGAGCCCCGGTCTTATTCGTCAAAAAGAAGGATGGGTCATTCAGGATGTGCGTCGACTACCGTAAGTTAAATAAACTGACAGTGAAGAATCGTTATCTACTCCCGAGGATCGACGATTTATTTGATCAACTCCAAGGATCCAGTATTTATTCGAAGATAGATCTGAGGTCAGGATATCAACAGCTTAGAGTACAAGAGCAAGACATTCCAAATACGGCATTCTGAACTCGGTATGGCCATTACGAGTTCCAAGTTATGTCATTCGGACTGACAAACGCACCTGCGGTATTCATGGACCTCATGAACCGAGTATGCAAGCCTTACTTGGATAAGTTCGTAATTGTCTTCATCGATGACATACTTATTTATTCAAAGGACGAGAAAGAGCATGAAGAACATCTCAAGGCCATTTTAGAATTGCTTAAGAAAGAGAAGTTGTATGCCAAATTTTCAAAATGTGAATTTTGGATTCCGAAAGTACAATTTCTCGGACATGTCATTGATAGCAGAGGCTTACATATGGATCTAGCCAAGATAGAATCTATCAAAGATTGGGCATCTCCTAAGACACCAACGGAGATCCGCCAATTTTTAGGTCTTGCGGGTTACTATCGAAGGTTCATCGAAGGATTTTCGAAGATTGCTAAATCAATGACGAAACTTACTCAGAAAGGAATCAAGTTTGACTGGGGAGAAAAGGAAGAAAACGCTTTTCAGTTAATAAAGCAGAAGTTGTGCAGTGCGCCAATTCTGGCTTTACCTAAAGAAAGCGAAGACTTTGTAGTCTACTATGATGCGTCACACAAGGGTTTAGGTGATGTATTAATAAAGAGAGAGAAGGTGATTGCTTATGCTTATCGACAACTAAAAGTTCACGAGAAGAACTACACCACTCATGATTTAGAACTTGGGTCGGTAGTGTTTGCCCTAAAAATATGGAGACACTATCTATACGGAACCAGATGCACCGTGTTCACCGACCATAAAAGCCTATAACAAATTCTCGATCAGAAAGAGCTTAACATGAGACAACGCCGTTGGCTAGAATTACTGAGTGACTACGATTGTGATATTCGTTATCATCCTGGGAAAGCAAACGTAGTGGCCGATTCACTGAGCCGTAAGGAACGGATTAAGCCATTGCGGGTTCGAGCCTTAGTTATGACAATTGGCTTGGATCTTCCCAAATGAATATTAGAAGCTCAGATCGAAGCCCAGAAACCAGAGAACCTCGTGAATGAAGACGTAGACGGTATAATCCGAAGGGATATACCCAAGGAAGGATTGGAACCACGTGCCAATGGAACACTATGTTTACATGGCAGGAGTTGGTTACCTTGCTATGGAGACTTAAGATCCGTGATTATGCATGAATCCTACAAGTCAAAATATTATATCCATCCCGGTTCTAAAAAGATGTACCAAGATGTGAAGAAACTATATTGGTGGCCAAACATGAAGGCAGACATCGCCACTTATGTTAGCAAGTGCTTGACATGTGCAAGGGTCAAGGCCGAACATCAAAGGCCATCGGGATTGCTAGTACAACTTGAGATACCCGAATGGAAATGGGATAATATCACGATGGATTTTATCACCAAGCTTCCTAAGTCGTCGCAAGGTTTTGACACCATCTGGGTGATTGTGGATCGACTTACCAAATCTGCTCATTTCTTGACAATAAGGGAAAATGATCCATTAGACAAATTGGCAAGGTTGTACTTGAACAGGATAGTGGCAAGACACGGGATACCTACCTCGATTATCTGTGATCGTGATGGAAGATTTACTTCAAATTTCTGGAGATCATTTCAGAGAGCTTTGGGTATAGATATTAGTATGAGCACTGCGTATCATCCAGAAACTAACGCCCAGAGCGAGAGAACCATTCAAACTCTCGAGGACATGCTACATGCTTGCGTGATCGATTTTGGCAAAGGTTGGGTCAAACATTTGCCATTGGCTGAGTTTTCATACAACAACAGTTATCACGCTAGCATAAAGGCTGCCCCTTATGAGGCATTGTATGGTCAAAAATGTCAATCACCGATGTGATGGGCCGAGGTTGGGGAAGCCCAACTGACTGGTCCGGAATTGATCCAAGAAACAACGGAAAAGATCATCCTGATCAAGCAAAGGATGCAAGTTGCTCAGGATCGACAAAAGAGCTACGCCGATCGGCGGTGAGAGCTGATGGAGTTCGAGGTTGGGGACAGAGTTATGCTCAAGATCTCACCTTGGAAAGGGGTCATATGGTTCGGTAAGCGGGGCAAGCTGAACCCGAGATATGTTGGACCTTTCAGGGTGTTAGCCAAAGTTAGGAAAGTTGCCTATAGGCTAGAACTTCCTCAAGAGTTGAGCAGAGTTCACCATACTTTCCATGTGTCTAATCTGAAGAAATGTTACGCTGACGAACCTTTAGTCATGCCGTTAGAAGGAATTCATGTTGACGATAAGCTCCAGTTTGTGGAAGAGCACGTTGAAATCATAGAACGGGAGATCAAACGATTGAAGCCACACCGGATACCATTAGTTAAGGTTCGCTGGAACTCTAGGCGGGACCCTGAGTTCACCTGGGAACGTGAAGATTCGTTCAAACAAAAATACCCACAACTCTTCACAAACCGGGCTTCGTCATCCATTACAAGGTCTTAAGCTTTGAGGACAAATCTCTTTTAACGGGTGGAGACTATAACATTTCTCAATTTCAGGTCATTTTATGACTCCTATTAAATTGTCACTATTTATTTTGGTCCGATACGCGTTTACTTTTAATTTTGCTTTAGAGCTAAATCGCGTAGACTAGAAATAACCATTTAATGTAAACGGTCATCAAATAAACTAAGGGTTACAGCAACCAAGCGATATATAATTATTAAGAAGGTAATTATGTACCTTGCGTACTTTATTTTTAGTAGTCACGTAAAAGGGTTACGTTTCGCAATAAAATACATTTGGACATACCCCGGAAATACCTAGACTTACCTAGACTCAAACCAATACCCACTTTGAAACCTTAAACACAAAAATTAAATCAATTTTGTGTATGTGACCCACTAAGGGCCGGTTACACACACAAACACACCTAGAAAATCTCCTAGTGATCCTCACAAGTACTTGTACATCCTAGTTCTCATTAATACTTGTCCTAATTGTCTCCACTAACCCATTACACATTGGATAATAACCAATGAACCCTCCCTTGCCCCTTTAGGTCACGGCAACATGCATGTATTAGTACAAATCCTTAAGATTTCTAGTATCTAACCAAATCTTGTACAAATATACTCTAATTAAGACATGTACTTGAGTGGTTTAACAAAACAAGGTGTAGTTAACTAGAAACTTCAAAAACCACCTCCTAAGGCACGATTTTGGTTCGGTTTGGGTTGTTTGTGAAACTAGGAGAGTTAACTAGCTCTTTGGCTATAAATATACACTCACACTTAACACTTAACACTCTTACAACTCACACTCACTCAAACCATAATCATATATACTCTCTTCCCTTAGTTCGAGTTTCAAACCGCAAACAAACACCTCCCTTGATCTCATTCGAACCCACAAACATTCCTAGTTGTCATACAAGTTTATAAAGGAGTTTACACGAGCTAGGGTTGGGCATTTACAAAGTATTGAAGCTTGGGATTTGGTTATTGATCGCGTTTTACACACGTGGATTGCCACATTACTCGCATACACTCAAACAAGGCGCTAGGACCTTTGTAAGTCACATTCAAACTCATGACAATCGTATTATGCGTATTCTTTTCGTAATGACTAGCTTATGGGTCAAATGTATGTATGTATAGCACACTAGCTTGAGAACACGCATGATAAATGAATTAAGGACGCATGATGCGTATTATGAATACACTTAACAACTGGTGTGGTGGTAAAACTATAAAGGAAACGAGTAACGTGTTTAGTAACAAATAAGGTTTTGAAAACCATCCGTTATGAGAAAAACCATACGTAAACTCTTAAGGAAAAACACGACACAATGGCTTTGGAAGGTATACACGACTTAAACAAATGTTTGCATGGGTAACACGACTAGTGTATAGGGGCTAACAAACGAAATATAATTGCTAAGACTATTTTCGAATCCTATATATGGTTAGAGAAACCAATGGACCTCTCACGATCCAACATGCCACGTTCGGGCCCAACCGGCCCAACGACCTATTAGTGAAGGCTCTCAACTTATAATTAAGCTCCCATGAGCTTATCGAGGGCTTATATGAAACATGAACCCGTAGGAAAGAATCAAATGTTTAAGAAAACTTACGGGCCACAAGCGGGCCCAATAAGGCCGAACAAGCCCAACAGGCCCAACAGTAGGACCCACGAAGTGGTAATAAGCTCTACGAGCTTATTAAGGTGACCTACGAGCTTATTGAAACTTATATAGGCCCTTATACCCTTTAAAAACCAAACGAACCTTAATGGACCTTGGTACTAATTTTCAGTAAATGGTTGTTGGGCCAACGAGCCCAATAAGCTCAAAATAAGCTCATCCGAGCTTATCAATAAGCCAAACAGCTTAAGCAAACTTAAATAAGCTTAACGAATGCATTTGTACTACCCGGACTAACTATAACATTACCAGTAGTAACCATTATGGTACTACCAGTACTAATGACAATATTATTCTACCAGGAGTAACTAATATGCTACCAGTAGTAATGACTATATCTACCAGTAGTAACCATTATAGTACTACCAGTACTAATGACAATATTATTCTACCAGGAGTAACTAATATGCTACCAGTAGTAATGACTATATCTACCAGTAGTAACTATAAAGACCTAAATTTCATTTTTGTAAACTTAAAGGACTAATTATGTAATTATCAAAACTAAAGGGTTTACAGTGTAAATGTTTATATTTTATAAACCTAGGGACTAAAGTGTAATATCTAGAAGCTTAAGGGTATATTTGTGATCAAAAGTGAAATAATAAAACGCTTAAAGAATCGGTCGAATATTAATATATTCGGACATTAAACGGGTTTAATTTACGACTTAATAAATAAGTATATTTATTAAGAAAGTATATCCGTTTTCCCAAGAGCCATCAAACAATTTCAAATACATTAAACACGTACACCACCACACAAGTGATAACAGTATATATAAACTAGCAAATTTATTGTAGTTTATACATTGAGTCTTTAGCCTAAACTTGTAGACTAAGACTGGCCGTATTTACCTAGGTATTTGACGGTGTGGTTCATACTTGGATATCTATTATCAATTTCCAGAGGACTATTCACTCAGGTGAGTTCATAGCCCCATGTTTTACAATTATTTAAATGATTTACATCCTTGGGGTGAGAACATGCTTTGTTTTACAAATTGGACGCAAGTGTACATTTTATACCATGATTACGTGTTTGCCTGAGTTACCATAACCCATTATGTCCATGATCATGAACTGTTAATTGCATAGATGTGATTGGGAATTACATTATGTGGGCGCGAATGTTATGGATAGATCTATTAGGGATTGACAATCCCCGTTCGGGTGACTAGCTATCACCGGGAACGAACGCATACCATGTCGAATTTGGGATGTTGCAGGGTTAGCACATCATTCACGGACACTCGTTGGCAAATATAAATTGGGACAACACCCAACAGAGGGCGTCTACATATAACTATTCACGCCCCATCTGTGCCAAGCCCCAACCCCCCCTAAGCTTTTTGAGGGTAACTTGTAGTCCAATAACTCCGCGTTTCCTCTGACGCTCTTTTCCCGGCCTATTCCGAGCACCACTGCTCTTTTGTACGCTTGTACAACATATACTTCTTCCTCTTCTTATTAACCCTGCCTAACCTTCTCACCAACTCCTTCTCTGTCCCTCCTCTCCCACGCTGTCTTCTTACTTTTAACACCCTCGGTACTATGCTGCTTTCTTCGCTCTGTCCGCCTTTTCATCTATTCTTCGAACAGCTCCGCCCCACCCCCCATTATCGCCTCCCTCCACCCATACCCCAAATTTCATAATTCCCTGGAACTCCCCACGCAACCCCCCCCGGCCCCAACTATGTCCCAACACCAAAGCGCGTTCCCAACCTAAATACGATCATCCGTGGACCATAGCTTACGTCCCCCGACTAACCAAATATAAAGCATAATAGCCTAAGATAGCATAAACATACACATTTTCAAACCTTGCGGGTCCTATTTATAGAAATTTAACCCTAAACCAATGAAATACCAAACTTACTAAAGATGACTTTTTTAAAAGGCAAAATTTTTTAGGTCAATCATCACTAGGTTGCAATGGATACATTTGCATTCACATATGTCGAGCTTCAGTGTCATAAGCTTAGGAAAACGTAATTACTTTTTATGATGTTTGCATTTGTTGCTTAATCATACACTTGGAAATCTTGCGGTCCTACTATTGATTTACATAAACCTATGAATTCACCAACTTTATGTTGACGTTTTAAGCATGTTTTTCAGGTCAATAAGGCACGAGGTGCAATGATACATTGGAAGTCAATAATTAAAGAGTCAACACTTAAGATTTGGGGTCTTATTACATTTTGGGGAAAATTGTTATAAACCAAAATCTTTATTTATATTGTTGAACAATTTAAAGCCATGGGCTTATGTAACAAACAAGTATTTTGTTAATCCAATGTATCTTTTTCAAGCGACACGTTTAGTAGTCGTTCTCAGATCTTGTGCTATTGATCCATAAATGTAACGCCCTCGGATATTCAAACATTCCGCTGCGTGCTCAGATTTGAGGGTGTTACAACTGCCACCTATTCAATATCAACAATCTCGGAGTGAGATGTCAATAGATAACGTGTGTGTCTCCGTGACAAATGAGACAAGTTTCTTTTGAGAGAAACTCGAATGGCTGGAAAGGGTTGTGCATTGCATCACTAGGTCCATGATGGCTTTCTTCAATACCAACAATCATCATTATAATATTGATAGATTATGTATTGACCCAGTTTCTGCCTAAAGGTGCGTGAAGGACTGCTTTGTTTTCACCCTTTATCCATACATTTCTTTTTCATTCTTCAACCCCTTCAATGCTTACCAAGACGTCATCACTAACACCTTGTTGTGATTGTTCCAGTGTTAGCTCAATCTTAGTCGGCATTATTCCCTTATTCTCATTCATCTCCAATCATACATAAGGACTTCTATTCTAACTATGGAATGTCCTTGGGTAGATCCCTCCGGTTCTGGTTGGATCATAGGACTTATATCTAACCTTAACCACCTTATGACTTCATCGACGTCGTGAGTTAATTGGTTGTTGGGTATAGAGATCGAATCATAAAACCATTTTCGACATTGTTATTTTCAAATACTCCCCCTACACACGTGCACCGAGATTCGAAATGGTTTCGCACACGAAGGAAAGAGTTGCACTTAGAGTCTTAAAGATCACATTCTTCTATATCACATTTTAATCACATTTTCTCCCTTTATTTAAAATAATAAAACATTCATTATTTAAAATACCAATTGATTAAAATTTAAGACATGAAAATTTTCATGGGAAGAAATTTTTTACCACTGAATTGCATGAATTTGTGAACATTTTTCTAATTGCTCCCCTTCAACACATTATGTGGGATACCATTAATTTTTAAAAATTAACATTACGAGGAAAAAATAATATGACACCACAAATATGTTGAAGACGGAGTGAAATGCCTTAGTGAATAATGTATATTATTAATTGATAATTTCCACATTTTTTATTTCACGAAATATTTTTGGATACATAAAATTGATATTTATGAGATGTACCCAAAATACATTAAAAGGCTTTTGGTTTTAAAAAGCTCCCCCTCAAAAATTAATCCATATAAATATGACATTTTTGAGAAAAATTGATACAACAATTTTTAAACATATTTGAGGAAGGGAGTGTTGAACACATATTTTAAAAATACCACTTATTATGGAAAGATATCACAAATTATATTGTGAACAATTTGACATGAAAAGTTCTTTTTGAGAAATTGTGTTCAACGGTTTTGAAAAACCACATGATAGAAGACTTCTCTTCTATTTTTAAAGTAAGTGCACTGAAGCATACACCGCCCTATTACATTCGGGTCCAAGTTATGCACTGATTTGCACATAAGTCATAGAGAAAAATTAGAAATGACATGTTTTGAAACGTTTGAACTCTTGATCGAATGTCATTTACACACCCGTGTCAATGTTAATCGACATTTCTAGGTATGTAAATGTTATCGATTCCAAGAGACATGTCAAGAAGAATCTTATTGGTGTTTTTTGAAATTTTCTGATTTTAAATTTTGTTTTTCTAGGTTTTATATTTTTCTATATTCTTTTTCTTGGTTTTATATTTTTGTATTTTGTTTTTCAAAAATATTTACAAGTTCGATGTTTGATATATCAAGCAGATTTGATTGTCAGAACCTCCAGTTCTTTTGGAGTCAAACATCTCATACCGAGTCGTCTGACGAGATACTTAAACCTGTCTTCGAGTAAGGCTTTAGTAAACAGGTCAGCTAACTGGTATTCTGTTCCGACAAAGAATAATTCAACAATACCCTTTTTAACATGTTCCTTTATGAAGTGATACCTGACATCGATGTGCTTGGTACGAGAATGCTGGACTGGATTGCAGGAGATGGCTATGGTTGCCTTTGAGTCACAACACATAGGAATTTTATCAAAGTAAAAGCCATAATCTGTGAGCTGAGTTCTCATCCATAGTACTTGAGCGCAGCACGCAGATAAAGACACATATTCGGCTTCTGCTGAAGACATTGGAGTGTAGTCCTGTTTCTTTGATGGCCAGCTTACTAGCTTATCACCACATAGAAATTGTATACCACCAGATGTACTTTTACGTGAATCGAGACATCCCGCGTGATCCGAATCTAAAAAGGTTGTAAGTTCGAAACCGGTGTCCTTCGGATACTAGAGACCCATATTGATGGTATTATTAAGGTACCGAAAGATCCGTTTGACTGCAATGAGATGTTTCTCAGTCAGTCTCGCTTGATAACGAGCACAATAACATGTTGCATGTACAATATCTGGTCTACTTGTTATGAGGTACATGAGTGCGCCGACCATGCTACGATATTTTGTTTGGTCAACAGGAGTTCCACTCAAGTCAGCATCTAGGTGTTTTGTGGCCATTAGAGTACCAATACTATCACATGAGGTCATATCATGCTTTTTAAGTATCTCTTGAGCATACTTAGCTTGGTTTATGAAGATACCACGAGGAGATTGGTGAATCTGAATTCCTAAAAAGAATTTTAGCTCCCCCATCATAGACATTTCAAACTTGATGTGTATTAGTTTTTCAAACTTTTTGGAAAGTTTTGGGTTCGTAGAACCAAAAATAATGTCATCAACGTAAATTTGCACAAGCAGCATGTCTTTCCCATGTTTAATGATGAACAGAGTTGGATCAATAGAACCTTTGGAGAACCCTTTGGTTAGCGGGAATTTGGAGAGTTCATCGTACTACGCTCTTGGAGCTTGTTTGAGTCCATATAATGCCTTTTTGAGACGGTAGACTTGGTCAGGGTGATATGGGTCTACGAATCCTTCTGGATGGTTTGCGTACACTTCTTCCTTCAGAGGACCATAAAGAAATGTGGTCTTGACGTCCATCTGGTATACTGGAAATGATTTGTGTGCAGCATACGCAACAAATAACCGAAAAGCTTCCAACTGAGCAACGGGTGCAAATGACTCTTCAAAATCAATACCTTCCTGCTGGCCATATCCCTTTGCTACAAGACGAGCTTGGTTGCAGATTACAGTATTCTCTTCATCACATATGTTTTTCCAAAGCCACTTCATGTTAATGACATTTTTGCATAGTGGTCTGTCGACTAATTCCCATACATCTAATCGATCAAACTGGTGAAGCTCTTCCTGCATCGCTTCAATCCATGCAAAATCAACCATGACTTCTTTGATGTTCTTCGGTTCGGTTCGACTTACGATGAGTGCGAACATACACATCTGTTTATAGCTGACGTCTTGTTCTAATTGATTGAGAAGGATTTCCAATGACTTGTCCTAACGGGTGATCTTTTATCCAACGATGTTCAGAATGGTGTCATTGATAGAATGTATACATGTTTGACGAGTCAACATGACGAGATGATGTCTCCCCTCGTTCTTGTACTGGTGTACTAAAGATGTTGAAAAATTCATCTTCTTCAACTTGTGCATTTTCTTTATTAGATTCAGCTTGATTAATGTTCTCGGTAGCAGTGACAGTTGGTGCTTGAGTTGTAGTTTCATGTATTGTTTGAATGTTCAATGGAGGTATATCTGCAGCAACGGTTGTTGTAGAAGATTGAGTTGTGATTTGTTGTTGACATTTATCAGGAGCATCAGCAGCATTTACAGCGGAAGACTTTGACACAACTGGAGTAGTTCCATTGAGTAATTCATCGAACATCGAACTAAATAGCAAATCCAGCTCATTTGACGTTGTTACTGTCTTAGCTGCTTGAGGAACATTTTCTTGACTTTGGGGTTCGGGACTTAAACTGTCTTGTTCAAGTATCGGTGTTGGACTTTGTGGAACGGGGTCGGAACTGACGTGATCTGACGCCATATGAGGCAATTCATCAAAGTTAACATGAATGGTTTCGACTATCACTTTTGTTCTCTTGTTATACACCCTGTAAGCTCTTGACTGAGTGGAATACCCTACAAAAATACATGCATCACCTTTTTCCTTTATTTTGTCAAGATTTTCACCATCTTTGACGATGTAGCAAAGAGAGCCAAAGATGTGAAAGAACTTAACAAACGGTTTCTGGCCATTTATGATGTGGTAAGGTGTTTTCTCACGTCGAGGAATTACGAGAGAACGGTTCTGAGTAAAACATGTTGTTGTAATTGCTTCAACCCAGAAGAATAAAGGAACTTTAGCAGCGCTTAGCATTGTTCGAGCAGCCTCAACAAGAGTACGGTTCCGTCTTTCGACAACGTCGTTTTGTTCAGGTGTTTAAGCAGTTGACGTTTCGTGTCTTATACCTTCTTTTGCAAAGTATGCATGAAGAGTTTTATTTAAAAATTCCGTGCCTTTGTCAGTTTGAACTGTTCTAACTTGAGCATGAAGTCCTCTTTGGACAAGTCTAAGGAAATAATAAGAACTTCAGGTGTTTCATCTTTGGACCTCAAGAAGTGAGTCCAAGTATATCTGGAGTAGTCATCAATAATTACGAGAACATATTTCTTTCCATTAATACTTTCTACCCACATGGGACTACTCGTCTTTTGGAGCTCGAGGTAGTTTTGTGTGAAAAGACTTTCGTTTGGCTTTTGCCAACTCACAAGAAGAACAAAGATGATCTTTGATGAATTTTAACTTTGGAAGACCAATCACAATATCATTCTTTGACAGCAAGTTAATGGAATCGAAGTTCAAGTGAGAAAGACGACGATGCCATAACCAATCTTGAGACGATGACGCTTTAGCCATTAAGCAAATTGGATTGAGAGTGGATGTGTCTTGAAGAGTAATGGAATACAGATCTGTGCCACGAGAACCTGTAAGAAGGTCATTTCCTTTTAAATCACGAACATAACATGTAGACTTTCGAAAAGCAACTTCCAAATCCGCATCACAGAATTGACCAACAGAGAATAAATTGTGATTCAGCCCTTCGACGTAATAAACCCTTTTGATAGTGATATTTCCCTGAACCAGTCTCCATAACCAAGAATTGGTGCAATATGATCATTTCCAAACTTCACCGTACCAAGAAATTTCTCCATAAAATTAGTTAGAAGCTTGAGATTTCCCGTCATGTGCTTTGAGCACCCAGAATCGATGATGAATAGAATTATCTCTACGAGCTGCAAAAGAATTAGAAGACAATGGAGTATTGGACACAGTTGAACACCTAGGAGTCATCGGTTCTAAAATATTAGCAGTTCTAGATGCATTTCCTAGAGGCATACTAACATTTGTGTTGACATGTCCTATTGGGGACTTAGGTTTCCATTTTTATCCGGATGGTGTAAACTTAGGATACCACCAACTACATGTCTTGCTAACATGCTCATATAGCTTCCTAATTATGCTTCTAGGTTTCTTGACAGTGGATTATGTGGCAACTATTTTCTTATGGGATGTTGCAACAGATTGGTTCATAGTTCGCTTGGGTTCTCTAGTACTAATAGGCACATCTATTTGCTGTTTAGTCCTAGAATTCACGCCATTAATATAATGAAGAACACACATATCATGATTGTCTTAGCACACATTTTACACAAGTAACACAAACAAAGTTTACATTCGAGGTCTTAGCATTCAAACTGTCATTACACGCAGTTACAGACGTTTTATTTTTTGAAAACTTACAATTCCTACGGTGGTCTTCTACTGCTTTTATCTTCCCTTGACTATTGTTAGGTAGATAGGAGGGAGGGGGGGTCACAACGGGGTGGAGGTGTAGGGTGAGGGCGAAAGAAGGAGGAAGATTGGGGGACGCCAGTAAAAGTAAGGAGGAATAAAAAAGGAGTTGGAGTTGTCATGGACTCTATTTTCCAATTGATTGCTCTTAAGCTGTGGTCTGCTAACACTAGTTGTGGGAATTACTCATGTAGAGAAAAACACGTGTTTAATAGTTTTCCTAATGTCTTGAGGCAACGGTGGTGTTCTAGTTTGATCAGGCTTTGTGTGCACTTTATACATTTTGGGTGCAATCACATTAGTTTTCTTTAGAATTGACTTTACATTATCAGGCAAAAACTGTGCAGTGACTGGATTTGAAAAATCATTTGACATATCATTTTTAGTAACCGACTTTGACTTTGAGAAATCTTTCTTTGCAAAAGAATCTGAAAAGGTGGTCGGTGTACCTAAAATTAATTGTCTTTGACTTTTAAAAGCATTAGGTTGTCGAATAACCGATGGTTTTTCAAATTTAGTTTCCACATATTTTCCTATTAATTTTTCAATGAGTTTCTTCAACTCACTTATCGCAATGCCTTTTTCTTGTAATTGAGCTTTCAAGTATTGAATTTTAAAATATTGTTCACGTTCTTTCTGAAGTAATGTTGACTGATTTTCTTTGAAAGCTTTGTCATTTTTTATCTGTTCTTGACAATGTTGTAAAGCAAGTTCAAGATTAATAGCATGTTGCTGAAGTGCTTTAAAACTCTTTGACATTGAATTACTTTTTGAAAGATCTTTTTCAAGGCGTTTACATTTGACAACTTGGTCCACATAATCACATTGTAAATCAGTGAATTTATCGAGAGTAGTATACACACCAAGTATAGCATTCATGTGATCAACATAATAATATTCCCTTGAAAGTCAATCGATTTCATTCAAAAACTGTGTTCTTTGAGTTTCCAGTTGAGATTTAAGAGAGTCCACTTCATTTTCAAGAGAATTAAAGTATTTCAAATCAGCAACCATTTCCTCTTTCAAACACAAGTGAAATTTTCTAAATCAGCATTGATTTTCCGAATTTGGGGACAAAAATTTCCTTCGATTGTATTTTGAATGAATGGATCTATATGACTGATGACATCAAATAACGTCTATTTTATAGCATCATTTATCCCGTCTTTATTACTCGTTTTACATTCTTTTATATAAGAATTGATACTTAATTAATTATATTTATTATTTTCAGTAAGTATCGAGTATATGGTGAAAATTAGTGAAAAGGCACGCATTATGGAGCATAAACGAAGAGTTCAAGAAATTCTACAAATTCTGACAACCTATACGGCATATCATTCTAAAAGTTATGCATAAAATAGAGTTAAAATGACGACTTTGTGAGCTAATGGTGAAACGACACGAAAAGTGATAAGAGATGAAGTAAAATAATGAATAGTGAAATATTTAGACATCTCTCAATAATTTGGCCATAACTTCTTCGTTCGTACTCCGTTTTAGGTGATTCAAAACGCCACGGAAAGAGAAAATAGAGATCTTTATTTTCAAGTGATGAAACACACAAAAATATGGAGTTACCTCACGATTTTATCAGCTGGAAAAATGAATTCGTGATTGGCCTTGTTTGGGCTTTGTTAATTAAATAAATGACAAGATATTTTTAGCCTTGGGCTATGATCACGAAAGGAAAGAAGGAGAAGAAAGCCCAATGTCTTGGGCTGATCCAAGAATGAACAAAAGGAAAGAGGTGTTGGGCCTTTTGGCCTTGTCATAGACCAGAACAAAAGAAAAGGGTTTCATCCCTTTTGAATGTTATAAATACACATATTGGTCCCATGTAAAATATACCATTCGTCCCACATGATTCGGAACAGTATGCGACAAGAGATAAAAAAAATAGAAGGTTTTGTGAAGCGGGTCCAAGCCATGGGAAGACTCTTGTAATCTCTACACTCCACTATACACATTCGGTTAGCATTATGATTAATCGTTCATCTATGATTTCGTGTATTGTTACAATGACTATCGGCTAGTACCTTTAGGTATTAGCCATGTTTATGATAAAAATGTTTTGATTTGTCTTTATATCGATTGTTCCTTATATATGTTGATTATGTTTATCTCTTCGTACCATTTATGTACTTAATTATTTTTTTTCTATCATTCAACTAGATCTAGTCCTACATATTTATATTAGCTGAGTCATCCTTCATTAGATAAGGATTATCTTTAGCCTTGTCATGAGCTGTTCTTTATTAGATAATTGTTACTCTTATCCATTGTATTCGATAGTTTAGCTGAGTCATCCATGAGATTGTTTCCTTGGATAGCCTAAGTCTCTTATGTATATATAGTTGGCTCGAGTTTGAATGAAAGACATGGGAAAATAAACATTTATCATGGTAATCAGAGCCTACCCTAAAATCCACCAATACCACACACCTAATATTATCCGAATCCCATAATCATCCCTTAATTTTTTTGGCGTGCAACTAAAGTGTTATATCTTGCTTTGCTTGCTACCATACAATATCCAAGAAGCTTTTATGTGATTTTTTTAATTAATTTGCTTTTTTGCATATGCTTGTGTGCCGCTGCACCAAATCTAAAACTGTCGCTGCAATTCTTTTTTTTAATATATGCTTTTTGCAATTACTTGCTTGTTGCTACCATTCTTGATTCAAGTGCATGCCTAACATTATGGCCCAACAGATTTACACCTATAGTTCACTCGGCTCACATGCTTCGCCCAGTTAAGATATGCAAGCCCACTTCCCAGGTTTTTTGGCCACGACTGCTCTAGCCCAAGCCTTACATATGCAGTATGGTTTGGCTACTGTTCCATTTTATGGAGCACCCGCAATGTATCCTGCTCCGGATTCTTATGCTACCATTCCATATACATTTCATACCACTCCTCTTCAGGATTCAAGATGGAATATGGATACGGGAGCATCCTCACATTTGGCGGACAATACATGTATACTCACTTCCTTTAGTAATTCGAGCATTTATCCATCTGTATTTGTTGGCAATGGTAACTCTATTCCTGTCACTCATACCGGACATAGCTTCTTGCATACATCTTATAAGCCTCTTCATCTGAATCATATTCTTGTCACACCTCACATCATTAAAAATTTAATTTATGTTCTTAAATTTACCCGTGATAATGATGTTTCTGTTGAATTTGATGCTTATGGTTTTTCTGTAAAGGATTACCAGACCCAAAAAATTCTTCTCCGCTGTGATAGTACGGGCGACCTTTACCCGGTCACTCAACAACCTCCGTTACAAACTCTAGTTGTTTTACTTTCCTTTAGTTCAACTACATGGCACAGCCGCCTCGGTCATCCCGAGGACGATGTGCTTCGTCGTTTAGAGTCAAGTAATTTAATTTCGTGTAATAAATCAAAGTTGCACGCTCTCTGTTATGCGTGTCAATTAGGTAAGCATGTTAAGCTTCCATTTTATAGTTCTGCGTCTTCTGTTAAGTATGTGTTTGAAATTATTCACTCGGATATATGGACTTCCCTAATTCCGAGTGAAAGTGGAATCAAATATTATGCTATTTTCTTAGATCATTTTTCGCACTTTGTATGAGTCTACCCTTTGCATAAAAAATATGATTTGTTTGATAATTTTGTTGCCTTTTGTGCTTATGTCAATAAACAATTCAATGTTGACA
Organism: Tanacetum coccineum; assembly: GCA_026074375.1. Lineage (NCBI taxonomy): Eukaryota > Viridiplantae > Streptophyta > Magnoliopsida > Asterales > Asteraceae > Tanacetum > Tanacetum coccineum. The sequence continues at coordinate 76,003 of BQNB010004140.1, read as the reverse complement.
TCAAGGCTTTGCAGTGTGACCATGGGGGTGAATATGACAACGCCCGTTTTCATGACCTTTTTTGCCAAAATGGCATACAATTTCAGTTTTCTTGCCCTCGTACTTCGTAACAGAATGGCAAATCCGAACGTATGCTTCGCACTATTAATAACCTTATCCGCACATTACTTTTTCAAGCTCACATACCTCCATCTTATTGGGTGGAAGCTCTGAATATGGTCGCTCGCCTTTTAAATATATTACCTTCTACCGCCATTAATAATGAAATACCATTCACCAAACTCTATAACCAAACCCCCACATATGAACATTTGCATATCTTTGGATGTCTTTGTTATCCTCACGTTGATGTTGCACATAAACTAGAACCACGTTCCACACCTTGCATCTTTCTTGGTTACCCCGCCAATCATCATGGTTATCGGTGTCTCGACTTAGTTACCAATAAAATAATTATTTTGAGACATGTGCGATTTGATGAAGACGTTTTTCCATTTGGGAATTTCAGGTCTTCTACTAAACCAACATACGATTTTCTTTTACCACCTATACAGACTACAACCAATGTACCCATAACTGAACCCTTTGGCCAACACATGGATGAACCAAATAGCCCGATTATGACCCATCCTACAACCCCTCCAACCAGCCCACCACCACCCGATACTCCTCCATCTAATAGCTCAACACCTGTCCTAAATTCGGTCCAAACACAATCACATGCCCAACCGGTATCTAGCCACACTCCAATTCCCACAAGTAATTCATCACAAACCGTGTCAACGCATCCCATGGTCACCCGCGCTAAAGCTGGAATTTTTAAACCACTTGAACGTATGAATTGTCATGTTACTACTACTTCGCCACTTCCTCGCTCTCATGTTCATGCTCTTCGTGACCCTAATTGGAAAGAAGCTATGTTAGATGAATATAATGCTTTAATTACTAATGGAACATGGGTTCTTGTACCTCGTTCAGCTAACTTTAATGTGGTTCGTTCTATGTGGCTTTTCAAACATAAATTTAATGCAGTTGGCTCATTAAGCAGGTATAAGGCCCGTCTTGTTGCAAACGGACGCAGTCAACAACAGGGTATTGATTGTGATGAGACATTTAGTCCGGTAGTTAAAGGGACATTCGTAGCTGTTTGAGTTTGACAGTTCTCGTGAATGCCTATTCATCAGCTTGATATAAAGGAATGCTTTTCTTCATGGCCACTTATCTGAGACTGTTTATATGCATCAACCTCTTGGGTTTGTTTATCCTAACAAACCTAATTATGTTTGTCATCTGCAGCGGTCTTTGTATGGGCTTAAGACAAGCCCGCGCGTGCTTGGTTTCAGAGTGCTTGCTAGTTATGTACACGAGGTCGGTTTTCAACTAGTAAACGATCATCTTTATATGTCTTTCGTCCGAGGATTCTTGACATTGCTTATTTGCTGCTTTATGTGGATGATATTATTCTTACAGCATCTTCTTCAACATTTCTATAGCGGATCATTACTTCCCTCCACAGTGAGTTCGCTATGAAGGATCTTGGCTCTCTTAATTATTTCCTTGGTTTTACCTGCAGCAGGTCGACGTTGGTTTGTTCTTGTCTCCGTTTAAATTTGTTGAGGAAATATCTTAAGTGGGCAACATTTGCAGATTGTAACCTGTAGGACCCCCTGTGGACACTGAGTCCAAGATTGGTTCATGTGGTGACCTGTTAGTAATCTACTTTATAAGTAGTTTGGATGGGTGACGCTTCAGTATGACTTGCACTCGCACTCAAAATTTATTGCATGTGCAACAGGTTAATCTTTTCATGCATGATCCTCGTGAGCGCATGTTATGTTTGAAGCGTGTTTTTTTGCGCTATGTTCGTGTGGGTACAGTTGTTTTGGTCTTCAGTTACAATGCTTCCTTACTGCTCAGCTAATACTTATACAGATGCTGATTCGGGCTGGGATGCCCTGTACTCGCGATCACTTTAGGATAATTGTATGTGTTCTGGTGATAACCTTGTGTTCCTGGTCTGGTCTAGCGGACATGTTACTTTGTCTCGGTCTAGTGCTGAGGCCGAATATCGTGGTGTTGCGAATGTTGTTGCTGAGACTGCATGGCTACGGAATTTGCTACTAGAGCTTCATGCTCCTCTCACCACAACTACTATAGTCTACTGTGATAATGTAAGTGCTATGTATTTATCCACCAATCCTATTCAGCATCAGCGTACTAAACACATTGAGATTGATATCCACTTTGTTCGAGATTATGTTGCTTCCGGTCAGGTTCGTGCTCTCCATGTACCATCCCGGTTCCAGTATGCAGATATCTTCACTAAAGGCCTTCTGAGTGCTTTGTTTTGTGATTTTCGCTCCAGTTTGAACGTTTAAAATCCTCCCGTTACAACTGCGGGGGAGTATTAGCTGAGTCATCCCTCATTAGATAAGGATTATCTTTAGCCTTGTCATGAGCTGTTCTTTATTAGATAATTGTTACTCTTATCCATTGTATTCGATAGTTTAGCTGAGTCATCCATGAGATTGTTTCCTTAGATAGCCTAAGTCTCTTATGTATATATAGTTGGCTCGAGTTTGAATGAAAGACATGGGAAAATAAACATTTATCAATTTAATGCGCTGCAACTTCGGTGTTGTTTGGGCGTAGGCTAAGAGTCCGGGATAGAAACATATAAATATAGTTTCCTAGATAAATTATAATCAACGGTGTGAGCTTTATGCGGGTTTAGGTTAATTGTGACAGGATTAACTAGCGACAAACCTCGAGTATAGGGAGAAGATCCACCTGGCTTTGAAATAATATATCACCAACGAATTAATACAATCATTGCACAAATAAGACAATCAAGGCATATTATTAGATTAAACTGGCTAATACGTTTTTCTTACGTTTGACCGCTTCTCAATCTTTTATTATTAATCACTTGCGTGCATTATTTGTCATCACCTTAAGATAATTAGAATTAAACTCATGACAGTCTCTCAGGTTAAAAACCCCCCTCTTTGCATTAGTTTAGGTTTAATTAGATTTCATTAGAATAATTAGGTTAGATTAGTACTAAACCGAGGTAAATAAAATACCAGTAGAATTAAGTCGATAGTTTAGCTGAGTCATCCATGAGATTGTTTCCTTGGATAGCCTAAGTCTCTTATGTATATATAGTTGGCTCGAGTTTGAATGAAAGACATGGGAAAATAAACATTTATCAATTTAATGCGCTGCAACTTCGGTGTTGTTTGGGCGTAGGCTAAGAGTCCGGGATAGAAACATATAAATATAGTTTCCTAGATAAATTATAATCAACGGTGTGAGCTTTATGCGGGTTTAGGTTAATTGTGACAGGATTAACTAGCGACAAACCTCGAGTATAGGGAGAAGATCCACCTGGCTTTGAAATAATATATCACCAACGAATTAATACAATCATTGCACAAATAAGACAATCAAGGCATATTATTAGATTAAACTGGCTAATACGTTTTTCTTACGTTTGACCGCTTCTCAATCTTTTATTAATCACTTGTGTGAGTTATTTGTCATCACCTTAGGATAATTAGAATTAAACTCGTGCCAGTCTCTCAGGCTGAAAACCCCCTCTTTGCATTAGTTTAGGTTTAATTAGATTTAATTAGAATAATTAGGTTAGATTAGTACTAAACATAGGTAAATAAAATACCAGTAGAATTAAGAGTTAACTTCTACTCTCAGTGATCGACACCCTACTTACCAACTAAACTATAATTGATCGGGTACACTACCTGTTAGAGTGTTGTTTTTAGGTATAGTCGGCATAAAATAAATAGTAAAACTTGATACATAAAATAACACCTACACAACGACACATCAAGTTTTTGGCGCCGTTGCCGGGGAGTGCGATTGTTTAATTTCTTGTTTTATTGGTATTTTGAGTATAATATTTTTTTAGTATAAATTTAGTTTTGTTTTTCTATTGTCTGTTGTCATTTATCGATACGACTTATACTTTTTTTATGAATACAACGTATTCGACATCAAACATCGATATGGCGTATCCAGTTTACTAAATATGACGTATTAACTGTCTGATACAGTAGCAGTTTTAGTTAGCTTTCTCTTTTAGTTTTCTAGAATAGTTTTACTTCGAGTTATGTCTTACTTTTCAGGAACAACATCCAGACTTCGTCCATATCACTTCACTTATCCAGAAAGAGAATTGACAATGGAAGAAATATTATACAAATTCATTGATGAAGGAAAACGTGAACACGAGGATATGAGGGAATTCATCTGTGACTTACAAACTACCAACGAGCTCCTATTCAAGGAAAGAAATAATTCACTAATCGAGCTCAGATTTAGGGTGCAAGAGTTGTTAAAAGTAATGAATAATGTTCAAGTGATTGATTACGAAGTTAAAGGAGTAACTACTAGAGGTGGAAAAACTACAACTCAAGATGTTCATGATAACAACACCGATAAGCAACCAGAGGACCCTCCAGTTATAGATCCAAATAAACTAGTTGGATCAAAAGAAATCCTCACAGATAATCAACCTCAGAAGACTAACGAACCTTTCGTTCAGCTATCAAGTGAAGTACAAACACCACCAGTTCCTTTCCCCAGACGATTGAGAAAATAAAAATGCGTGGCTCAACAAAGAAAGTTCTTGGAAAATCTAAAGCAATTCCGCATCAATTTACCTTTTATCGAAGCCCTAGTACAAATGCCAAAATACGCCAAGTGTCTGAAGAGTTTACTGACGAATAAATTCAAACTAGAAGAAGCTTGTATGGCAACAATAAACGAATGCTGCTCAGCTATCTTGCTCAACGAACTGCCATCAATAGAAAAAGACTCAATGTCAATACGGCGTATCGACTCAGTGAATACGTCGTATTCTGAAAAGAAACTTGAGCTATAAAAGATATCCGAGGAGGAGAAATCATCACTTTTACAGGTACTGGAGAAACTTAAGGAAGCACAAGACTTGGCCGCAGATCACTTATCTAGGTTTCAAAATCTGCATATGGAGGAGTTAATTGAGAGGGAAATTGTTGATAAATTCTCCGACGAGCATTTAATGGAACTAAAATCCAAGTTTAAAGACGATGAACCATGGTATGCGGATTTTGTTAATTATATTGTTGGAAAGGTTGTTCCCCCAAATTGGACCTTTGAAAAAAGAAAGTGATTTTTCTCGCAAGTTAAGACTTACTTCTGGGAGGAACCATATGCATTTAAACTGTGCGCAAATAATATAATGAAAAGATGTGTGGCTGGAAGCGAAACCCTTGAAATTATGGCACATTGTCATTCGGGACCTACAGGTGGGCATCATAGTGCTAATATTACCGCAAAGAAGGTTTACGAGTCCGGATTTTATTGGCGTAGTGTCTTTAAAGATGCTAATGAGTACGTAAGACAATGTGATGCATGTCAAAGATCGGGAAACATATCTTCAAGGAACGAAATGCCTCAAAATAACATTCAGGTATGCGAAGTCTTTGATGTTTGGGGATTAGATTTTATGGGACCATTTCCCAACTCTAGAGGTAATAAATACATATTAGTGGTTGTCGATTATGTGTCCAAATGGGTCGAAGCTCAAGCATTACCTACGAATGACGCGCGTGTTGTGGTTAAGTTTCTAAGAAGTTTATTTGCTAGGTTTGGAGTTCCTAAAGCCTTGATTAGTGATAGAGGGACACATTTTTGTAATTCCCAGCTTGAAAAAGCTTTACAAAGATATGGTGTGACTCACAAATTATCCACGGCATATCACCCTCAATCTAATAGACAAACTGAAGTTACTAATAGGGCTATTAAGAGCATCCTAGAGAGATCAGTGGGGTACAATCCTAAAGATTGGTCGGAAAAACTTAATGATGCATTGTGGGCATTTAGGACGGCCTACAAAACACCAACAGGGTGTACACCTTTCAGACTAGTTTATGGTAAAGCATGCCATTTACCCGTGGAGATCGAGCATAAGGCACGTCGGGCATTGAAACAATGTAATATGGATTTAACGCTTGCTAGCGAAAGTCGTCTTATGCAGCTTAATGAGTTAGCCGAATTAAGAGATGGTGCTTATGAGAATACTAGAATTTACAAAGAATGGGCCAAGAAATGGCATGATTCTAGACTTCGTGGTGATAAAGATTTTAAGGTAGGCGACAAGGTGCTACTTTATAATTCTCGTTTGAAGATGTACCCTGGAAAACTTAAATTGAAATGGAGCGGTCCAAACATTGTTAAAACGGTGTATCCACATGGGGCTATAGAAATCACTGACAGGGACGGGTTTAGCTTCAAAGTCAATGGGCAACGATTGAAGAAATACTACGGAGGTGACATTGACAAGGATGATGATGAGGTTATAGAGTTGGAGAATGACGCAACGAGAAGCTGAAGGGAGTCTAACTTAAAGACTCTCACAAAAACAAAAGTGCTTGCCGGGAGACAACCCGGAATGTAATTTTTAATTTTGTATCGAGTCTGTCTTTCCAAACTGTCTATACGGCGTATCCAAATCCCATGGATACGGCATATTGACTATCTGGACGTTATCCAGTCTTTATTTTCAGCACAGTCTATACGACGTATTGACTTCCTGTATAGTTTTTGGTTATTATTTCTAGTCTAACCAAACGAATACATCGGAGATAGATTTGCACTTTTTTTCTTATATATTGCACAGGACCTTACTAAAAGGAAATCAACGAGTATTGGTGGAGAATTTACAAATCTGGAAATCTTGAAGTGTTGGAGTCTTGAAACTTCGAGACGGCTGTTCAACACACAATCTTGCTCATAAACGCAAATTGGAAAATCTATCGAGCAATTATCAGAGGAGTTTCTCATTCTAATTCTTTTTAATTCTCATATTTTTAATGTTTTATCTATACAACGAGGACGTTGTATAATTCAAGTGGGGGGTGGAATTAGAATGTTATTTGTCCTATTTTTCACATTAAAATGATTAAAATGCTTAAATTATGCTCAAATTTAATTTTTTTCAAGCATAATTTTATAAAATTACTTGATACATAACCCGCACACAATAACCCTGTTGTGAGGATTTAGCCTATCCGTTTCCAAATGTTTACCCAAATTCCACAGAATATGAGTGTGCCGGTGATGTTGTAGACTTTAGAACTTGGCTTGGTATATCACTCGAGACCACAATAATGAGTATTATGGATTTAATTGGAGTAACTTGTTTAAATTGGTAAATTTTAGGATTACACCCAAATCACCTTTACATGTTGCTTATTAACTAACTACATCGGTTAGTTAACCTCCCGTTTAAAACCTTTTCTACTCTCATCTTTAGAGTGAAGATCCATTAGAAAAACCCATAGAGCCAATCCTTTAGGAATTACACCAACTATTTGTTTCGTTACACCTTTACACCTTAACCTACCATGTTAGATTAAGTTTAATTTACAGTTGCTAGTTGCTTAAAGTGTAAAGTTTGTATTTCTCGAGTCTTGTGTCATTTTCTATCTTTGGTGCGGTTGGAAATTTGCACATTGCAAATGAGAATGTATATTAGTAGTCAAAACACATGTGATTTTACTACCATCACAATTAATGGTGAAGTTAGTCGCTGACTCAGAATTCAAAACAGTAATCTTTACTGACAGCATTTTTTTTTATCATTTTTCAATTACACCATTGGTCCTTGAGGCAAAGCAGATTTGCGTCGTCATCATCATCGTCAAGTTTCGCATTGATTATTGTCGTCATCATCATGGATTTCGGCATCATCATCGTTGCCATCATCATGTGTTTATACATGCAAACGAAAATCAAAATAACATATAAACAATCAAGATCGATCGTCATTGATAATTATCCAACATCATCGATAATCTATTTTGGCATCATAATCGATCATCATCGTCATTTTAAGAATCATCGTCATCGTTTTTACCTCTGATTCTAGTATTATCATCTTCATCATTAACTTTTGCATCGTCATCATCATTTACCATCATGATCATTGATCACCTGATAAAAGTTATGAAGCTGGCGATCGAAGACGATGGTGAAGCGAAATAGACGGCTGCGATCAAAGACAATGGTGAAATAGACGCTGGTTCGAGATGGAGCAATGATAGGACATGTAGCAGATGGAGCAGTGATGGGATAGGAGATTGAGCTTGTTGATATGGCTAAATTGTGTCTAGTGGTATTCCTAATCGAAAACTATATGTAAAGTGGAGCTCGTTTTCAACATGCCTAAATAGTGGTCTTGTAGTATTCCAAATTTACTAAGAAGTTAGCATTGTCAATTAGTCTTCAATAAGTTTACCAAGCTATCCACATATACTATTAATAGGTTGCAATTGGCTTTAGAAATATAAATTATGTCATCGTGACACATATGTGCAAGTTACTATTAACAACATTGATATTTGGGACCTTGTAACTATTATGCATTTATGCAACATAACATATGTGCTAACTTGTGGAAACATGACATAGTTATATATAGTTGATAGTCGATATGTTCGTTGGTTTACATATTTGTTAACTTGTGAAAACTGAATAGAATAAAAAGATGAAATCTTCACTGGTTCAAGCAATCGAGACAGTTTAAAAACTGGATAAATGTACTTTTCACTAAAACATTCTATAGCTTGTTTAATTGGAAAAGTATTATCAATCAATAATTAGTATAATTTTCAGTATAACATCCTATAGCTACATTAAATGCTTTATACTACGTAAATGAATTGGTAAGAAACAATAGAGGAAATAAACTATTGCTCCGTAATTTAGTTTAGCTTTTAATGAAACATAAACACACGTGATAATTCCTATACAAAAAGCCAAAAAAAGTCACATGTCTTTCTCTCTCATCATCTTAACGTCATGTTCCTCGTCAAGATACGCAGTTCATCGAAAAAGTCTAACCTCCGTATTTGCTGGCCATTCGTTTCCAAGTTCGTCGTATTAGATTTTCCCCTATTCTATTAGGCATCATTTTCATCACAACATCATCTGCATCACATAAAATTGATTTCTAAACCATAAATTTAGATGACTTGGATGCGTTTGATGCCCTGGGCGGTCGCCCACCTCGCCCAGCCCTAGGGCCGGCAATATACGCATACAAATATATGTAAGTTACTATTAACTCACCATTGATCATTGTAAAAGAAACGATATTATTGGTGGGCAGCTGGTGGGTGGATAAAGACAAAAGATTTATGTAGATCGGTTATCAATAGATAACAAAGTTTTTATGCGAAATTACCATAATGCCCATTACTAACGAAGAAACATAACGACCGTTCATCTTTTGGGACCAAACACGCACCAAAATGACCATTTCCACGGATTTTCAAAACGGAGGACCAAACGGATAAAGAGGGTCGAGTAGAGGGACTATTGGTAGGTGTAATTTACCCTATATATCTACCTATACTATAAGTAAAACCCCCCAAATTACTGTAACACTCCCTAAAATTGACACGTAGATGAGAATAGTGGGCTACTATTACACAACCCATTTTTTCTTCTTCGAGTACATAAGCAGGTTTACCAACTCCACACACCATTCTACTTTGTTGACCTTTTTTGTTTTCCTTTCTTCTGGGTTGTAGGTTCAGCCATCCCCACAAACCCATTTATCATCTCTCAATCGTCACACATAATTTAATTATTTTCTTTGAGGTGATGATTTCTTCTCAACGTTATCCATAGAGTTACTGTAAGTTATCTTGTTGTCTTGTTGAGTGCTTATTACTAACATTGTGTTAGTTCTACGCTTGGATATTGATTCATGTCATATATGTTTAGTCTGATTATCAGGTTAAGTATAGCAGCATATTTGAGTTTGTCATCATTTTTGACGCTATCGATTGCGGCAACAGATTCATGGAAACAAGTTTGAAGATGCTCGATCTACTTGGTTAGCTGTTAGTTTTTACGCTTGGATATTGATTCATTGTTGGGTTGTTGCAAAGCAAATAAACCAGGAGTACACTAGCGGAAAGTGGAAGAACTGTACCATCTCCTATTTCATATTTTAATTGTTATCTATTGCAATGGGTTAATTTCATTAATATTATTAGTGTGTAACTTTAAATTGGTCATAAGGCAGGTGAAAATAACCATGAGGTAGTTACAGACGAATTGGAGGTTGAATTAGGAGTAGTAAGAAACAAAATGAAAAGAGATCATTTAAAGAAAAAAGACAAGGAGAATAGCAGTAACAAAGATTCAGTTTTGTTCTTCTTGCTATGTTCTTTCAATCACAGGTGTATGAAGCTTTAATGAAGCTTACCCAAGCACAGAAGTCATGTACATCTGCTCCATGAGAAATCGCAAACATATATTATGCTCAAATTCTAACTTAGGCAGATTTTCAGATTAGCTGTTGTGTTCTTTATTATTGAAGAAATAAATGGAGCCAATATGATTTACAATGACTGGTAATGTAACTCTTCAAGTTACAACTGCAAGTGTTGAGTTTATTGTTTTAACTTATTTTAATCCCTTGTGTCTAGATGATGTTAAAATCACTGAGTTTCTTTTAGGTTTTGGAGCAGGTTTTTTACTCAAGGTAGTCACATTTAGGTGAAACATGAAGATTAAAAAATATTTTTGTTGACTGATAGTTAGTTAACCGATGATCGATAAATTTTACGGAAAAAGTGACCAGCGTTCGTTTGTGATTTTGAACATTTAAGTTTGATGGTTATATCTTTGTTGTAAAAACTCAAGTAAGCACATATAGGGATTTCTTTATAATTTTAGTGAGATAATTTATAGATCTACAAATTCAAAAATATATTTATATTTTGTACTATACTGAGATTTGATTTTGCGTTGTGTGGCAGGCTTTTTTAAAGTTGAACTAGGTGAGACCTTGAGAAAGGATTGGGGGCTTCAAAGACTTTTGTGCATTGTCATAATACGTTCATCCCCAACAAGACTCAAACGCCATATTATTGAAGAAATAAATGGAGCCAATATGATTTACAATGACTGGTAATGTTACTCTTCAAGTTACAACTGCAAGTGTTGAGTTTATTGTTTTAACTTATTTTAATCCCTTATGTCTAGATGATGTTAAAATCACTGAGTTTCTTTTAGGTTTTGGAGCAGGTTTTTTACTCAAGGTAGTCACATTTAGGTGAAACATGAAGATTAAAAAATATTTTTGTTGACTGATAGTTAGTTAACCGATGATCGATAAATTTTGCGTAAAAATTGACCAGCATTCGTTTGTGATTTTGAACATTTAAGTTTGATGGTTATATCATTGTTGTAAAAACTCAAGTAAGCACATATAGGGATTTCTTCATAATTTTAGTGAGATAATTTATAGATCTACAAATTCAAAAATATATTAATTTTTTTAGGGACTATTACTGATTTGATGTTTGCATGTGTGCAGGCTTTTTTAAGTGACTAGGTGAGACTTGAGAAGGAATGGGGGCTTCAAGACTTTTGTGCATTATCATAAGCTCATCCCCTACAAGACGCAAACGCCACACTACACTTGTGACACTATTTTGTGTCACATTGTACAATATAACTCTTAATTAGTACTGTAGATAATAAGGACGATACAAGAGTATTATATGTTTTTATTTATATATAACATCAGTAATACTCTATATTTTTTTACAAGGCAATAAATATATTAATACTATGGCATACTTTTGTTATTGATGAGTGGACTTTTAGTGTGTATAACTCAAGTCAGATTTGTTTGCTGACATGAATTTGGTTAGTATAATAAAGTGCGAGATAAATATAAGATACTTGCTTCGTATTTCATGTCATTGGTATATATGGATATTCCATGAACCAATAGAAGAAGATTTAGGCAATTTATATGTGTATGGATGTTGGTTACAGTTTTAGACTTATAGATCCAGTTATATGTTTTTATAATTTAAACATATTCACAGAACAAAATAGAGTATGTTAACATGTTAATTTCAAAACACATGTTAAAAATAATAATACGAATAAATGAATAAAGAAAGATAGGATCATAGGAGTAGTACATTCTAATTACTTTTTACTTCTACCTTTGATATTCAACTTTCAAGATTACGTCTTTTCTTATAAACCATTCGAACGACATTTTAAAACAAAGTACCTAGTATTTTTCTAGGAAACAAATTCTGTTAAGAAAACCCCCCAAATTGGTCCTAGGGTACTGGTCACCTGTCTGCCGTTGCCGTCGTCACCGTCACTGATTACATGTATTTATGTTGTTTATAACTCATTGATTATTCTTTAATGATATATTTAATAATATCCACTCTCTGTTTTGGTTATTAACCATAAAGACTATTTATTAACAAATATAACATGTAAAATTAAAATTACGTCGCAAATATATACAATTAACATGTTTTATTTTATAGAAAAAATACGAAAAAATCGAAATCCGGCCGGGTCTCATGACCCGGGTCACTCCAAACCCAGCGGGTCAAACCGGGTTTCGAAAATATGAAACCCGGTTTAATTTGACCCGTTTTTTCGGCCGGAACCGGTTGACCCGGCCGGGTCCAACCGGGTTTCAAAACACTGTTATAAACCATTCGAACGACATTTTAAAACAAAGTACCTAGTATTTTTCTAGGAAACAAATTCTGTTAAGAAAACCCCCAAATTGGTCCTAGGGTACTGGTCACCTGTCTGCCGTTGCCGTCGTCACCGTCACTGATTACATGTATTTATGTTGTTTATAACTCATTGATTATTCTTTAATGATATATTTAATAATATCCACTCTCTGTTTTGGTTTTAATATTAGTGCTTGAATAGTTTTGATTTGATTTGTATCAAACTTTTAATAATAGTACTTTATATAACTAATCTTCGCACTAAAAAACCGAATAATCAGTATTCATGTTCAGAATTTTGTGTGGCCAATATATTATTTTTGTGATCTGCAATTTTTTTGTAGCTAATATTTCTGTATATGTTTTCTAGAGAAATGGACACGGGTATCGTTTTACAAAGAGTATATGCTTGTGAGCTGGATGAAGAATTTATTAAAAAGGTATATGTTTCTATCATCGTTTTTTTATACAATGTACGATATATGGACACTTTGGCGTTGAGTTTGCATTTGGGTCCAAAATTATCAACCTCCTCCAGTCCCCCATGTCACGCCTTTAGTGGCGCGGTGCTCAGGCTTGATCTATGTGGCCGGAACGTTAAACTATTGCGTTTTTTTTAACAAAAGTTCCGCCTCATGTTAGAGAGTCATTTTATGCGGCATTATGGTTTTTGGTCCACTTTGAATTTACACTAAACTTTAAAACCCCTCATCTCTTCTCTTCTTTATATTGCGCTTATGTATATCATCATCATTGTGTGCAGTGCACCATCTTTATAAGAAAACCACTTGTTTTTCTTGTCAATATTGTCATATTTGACGCACTATTCAAATATGAGTTTGGTACAAGTGTTCAAGGTTTTTTCCACCTCTAATGATTGAAAAGGCTCTCTTCTTTCGTATCTCCTCTGTTCATTACATTATTTTATTGACCGATCATAGTATTGATCAAGTGACGAATGTTAATAGAGGGATACTGTATCAGACTGGTATCCTTAACTAACCTTTTTCTTGTTAAATTTTGCAGGATAAGAAGGTATGGCGTCGTCGAAAAGCTTCGGCAGGGGCCATTGTTGCCCCCGCGGCTTGTAAGGTGGCAGAGGTTCTGGTGAAAAAAGGAATGCCAGTAAAACAAGGGCAACACATGTTTTCCTTGGATGTTCAAGTCCCTTTTAGTTCCTCCCCATCTGTTACACTCTCTGAAGAAAAAAAATCAGAGATCAAGAAACTTCTAGAGGAGCAGTCAGGTGAGCTAGTCGAGCTGCACAATGCTGAAAATAGCCCAATGGCAGGGCTTGATAACAAAGAAGACGTTCTAAAACGCTATGCAAGCTTCAAGAAGTTTGATACTGTCCTGGACCATTCGGATCACCTTTTTTCAGCACAGAGTTCCTCTTCCACGAACCAGGTCAGTGTGTAATTTTCATTTGATTATTCACGTGATAATTATAATAATAGGCTGCTCTTACCTTTCATCACTCGTGACACATACTTATGATTGATATGTTACAGCCAAAACAGTGGGTTGACATGATACGTCAAGAGCGCACAATTCTTGCTGAGAGCTTACCTGGTATTGCATTGTTTTCTGCAAAGCAAGAGATTCAATGTTTAATGAATTGATATATCTATTTTGTTTACAACAGATACAATATTTGTGAGGGCTTATGAAGATAGGATAGATTTATTAAGAGCTGTGATTATCGGACCACCGGACACTCCTTATCATGATGGCCTTTTCTTCTTCGATGTGCAATTGCCAAGCAACTATCCTAATAGCCCGCCAGTATGTCATCCTCTCTCTATATTTGTCTACTTAATAGCTAAATACATGTGAGGATTAGTTTAACGTATTTTATGAATGGTTTATTATTTATTACAGCTCGTGTGCTCGCACTCCGGGATTATTGGGGTCAATCCGAATCTGATGGTTTGTGATGAAGTTCCCTTGATCCTTCTAAATACAACTCGCACACTTGAAAAGGAATGGGGGCCTGGCACTTCATTGCTCCAACTTCTGCAAATCTTAGAACATAAGATTTTGAACACAAATCCGTTGTCTAATGGACTTGCAATAACGAGCGATATTGCTGGAGATTGGTGTTCCTTACTATACAGCGAAAACATCTTCATTAAGTCTCTAAAAACAATGGTGCATACCATGAACAGACCACCAAAGGTTACATATTTTAGTCTCTTTTAGTTTCAGCTTGGGTAAAATATAGTATGCTCATATCATTAGTTGATGTTTTGTGATGCTTGCAGCATTTTGAGTCTTTTGTGGCCGGGCATTTTATCAACCGTGCACGTGATATCTTACTGGCATGTAAATCTTACAAGAAAGGTCAGCAAGTCGGGTTTCTTGCCTGCAAGGATAACAAGGCCTGCTCAATGGAGTTCCGGAAAGATATTGATTCATGCGTCCAGCCCCTTGTTAAAGCATTTAAGAAAATTGGATCACAGGTATTTTGAAAGAATTTTTCATCTAAGTGATAGATATGTCATTAGTGAAAGATTTGTCACTGTTATCGTGTTTTATTCCACTGCCATAGTGCCATGTCTCATCTACATTTATGATCTTGGAGTTTTATTCTAGAACATTACCCACTGCGCCTTTGATGTTACAAGAAAAGAAAGTAAAAGAAAAGAAAAGAAAGTAAAAGAAAAGAAAAGAAAGGTAAAGGAAAGAAAAAATGTAAAAGTTAGTAAAAATATTTGTGTTCTTGAGTTGAAGGAAAAGAAAGGAAAAAAGTTGATCAAATTACAATAATATCCATGTTTGAAAGGTTTAAAGTTCAAAAAGCAAGGACAATAATGTCTTTTTACATGTAAGAAGTTAATTTCCTTCCATTTCCTCCCATTTTTGGGAGGAAAGTTTTAGCTAAAAAATTTCTTTCATTCTCCTTCTCTTCCTTTCTTTTCCTTCCTTAAAAACAACTCAAGAACACAAATTTATTTAAGTTTTCTTTCTTTTCCCTTCAAAATTAAACTCGAGAACACAGTGTAACTGTTTTATGCTTCGAAATTTGTTATGATAGAGTTGAGCAATCATGTTTAGATGGATACTACACCCAGGGATTTCTGTATATAGCTAGGATGTGTTTTATTTTATATTTGGTTATTTTAATTACTTCAATTTTGTCAGGTTGTGGTGATATTGCACAAAAATAAGGTATACATTTTTTCTCTTTCCTTCACTCCTATATTCCAAATCTAGTAGTAAATTTCAGAAAAGTTTTTGCTTTGTAATGAATTGAAATTTTCAGGCCGCACTTAAAGTACCTTCACGTTCCGCCCCATTCTCCGAACATGAAAAGGTAGTGGTCAAGAAGTTTTTGGAGGAAATTTCAGGTGTTTCTTGTTCTTCTATAGAGGATGTGTTAGTGGAGCACGATAATACTGAAAACAGCGCAATGATTGTTCCTTGTAACGAAGAAGATACTCTGAAAAGGTATGAAAACTTCAAGAAGTTTGATACTGTCGTGGACCATTCGGATCATCTTTTTTCTGCAGCATATACTTCTGCACTAGTGAAGAAGGCAAGTGTGTGTATTCATAGGATTATTCACTTATTAATAATGATGGTAATAATAATTATCATAGTATGTTGTTACAGATGCCAAAAAAATGGGTTGACAGGATCAGTAAAGAGTGGAAGGTTCTGCAGGAACACCTGCCTGGTATATGCCAATTCATTAGAGCACTATATTGTTTGATAAGTAAGCGATTTCACTTTTATTCATATTTTGGTCACAACAGATACAATTTTTGTGAGGGTTTATAAAGATAGGAAGGATCTTTTAAGAGCTGTAATTGTGGGACAAGAGGGGACACCTTATCAAGATGCCCTCTTCTTTTTTGATGTGTGTTTCCCGAGCGACTATCCTTATAGCTCACCTGTATGTTATCCTCTTATTTTCTCTAGTTTATCCGAATACATAAATATACATATACCACTTAGTTCAACGTAATTTATAAGTGTTTATTTTTTTTCAGCTAGTGTCTTCTCATTCTGGTGTTCTTGATAGCTCACTTGTATGTTATCCTCTTATTTTCTCTAGTTGATCCGAATACATAAATATACATACGCAACTTAGTTCAACTTAATGTATAAATGTTTTTTATTTTCTTTCAGCTCGGTCCAAATCAGAGTACGCGTGGTAAAGTTAGCTGGTTCCTTTATAAGACAACTAGCCTACTGAAAAAGACGTGGGTGCCTGGCACATCAAATATCCTCCAGCTCCTTGTCTCCATACAGGGTTTGGTTTTGAACGCAAAGCCTTTGTTTAATGGTCATACACTCATGACTGATGCGGCTGGACAATGGTGGTCGTTACTGTACAATGAGAACACAATTATCAAGTCACTCAAAACAATGGTGTATACCATGAAAAGACCGCCCAAGGTTACATTCTTTAGTGTCTTTTTCACCGTACCTGGTTAAAAAATGGTATGAGGATCTAATAGAAGTTTCTTATTGATTCTTGCAGAACTTTGAGTCTTTTGTTGATGGGCATTTTTGCAAGCGTGCGCATGATATCTTATTAGCATGTAGGTCTTACATGGATGGTCTGCAAGTCGGGTGTCTTGCCAGTTGTAAAAACAAGACTTGCTCAATCAAGTTTCAGAAGGATGTCACTGCATGTGTTAAGCCCCTTGTAACTGAATTTAACAAAAGAGGAGCAAAGGTATTTCAAAAAATATCATCTAAATGAAACAAAAACATATTTTTTGCCTGCATTAAGCCCCTTGTCGAGAACATATGTTTTGTGATCAGCTTCACCTGACAATGAAACTGTTTTATGCTTCTAGAATTTTTGGACCGATGAGACACTCAGTATTTTTTTTATTATAGCGGGTTGTATCTTTTATCAGCTAGAATTGGTTTTTGGTTTTTAATCCTTCACATTTGTGTCAGGTTGCCTTTCAAGTGAAGGAAAATAGCAAGGTACAAGTTTATCTCCTTCTCTTCAAATGTTTCAGATTTACAAAAGTGTAAAGCAGTTTTATGAGATTTTAATCACCTTAAATTTGTCAGGATGTCGGTGGTGAAGCAGACATTATTGTTGCACCTAATACCAAGAGAAAGGTATTAGAGTTTATTTTTCTTCTTCCCTTAAATGTTTCAGATTTACCTAAGTGAAATAGTTTTGAGGGAAGTTAATCTTTTGAATATTCTTAGGTTGATGGTGAAGAACGCATGAATGGTGCGGCGAAGAAAAAGAGAAAGGTATAAGTTTTTGCACCCTTCAAATGTTCAATATATCTAAACTGTTAAGTTTTATGGGAGTTTAATGACTTTAAACTTTTCAAACTTGTTAGGTTGTTGGCAAAAAAGTCGCTGTGACTGTTATAGAGAAGGAAAAGAGAGAGGTATAAGTATATTGCTAAAGCGTAGAACAGTTTATGAATAATCTTTGATGGATTTTTTTTGGACGGATAATAAATCCAGGGTTTTTTTATAACTGGATCATTGTTGTATCTATGTTTTGTTTTGTATATTACTTAATCACTTATACTTTGTCAGGTGGTTGATGAAAACATGTATGTTTCCATGTTGCGAAACAATGTAATAAACAACCACACTCTTAGTAGTTACATCTCCCCCTCTTTTTCTACGGTGGAGAAGGTTCTTGTGAAGAAGGGAGCGGAAGTCAAAAGAGGGCAACCCTTATGTAGCCTTGGTCCGTGGGAAACGGAGGTTTGGAATCAAAACATATCTATTATATTCTCTGATGTTTCCTTTTTAATAGTAAGAAACTTCTCTTGACACACGTCTTGTTATATGGTTGTGTAGCACATCCCTTCAAGGATTCAGAAGATTCTGGAGAGGAACCAAAGTTCACGTGTTGGTATCTTTTCTATGGAAGATGTGTTTGTGGACGAGAATTCTAAGTGGCAGATGGAAGGGGTTGCTTTTGAAGATGTTCTGAGAAGTTATCAAAACTTCAGCAAGTTTGATACTGTTGTGGACCATTCGGATCATTTCTTTTCAGCAGAAAGTTCTGCAATGAACCATGTAAGCGTGTCTGCAATATTGGATTATTCGCTTAACAATTAATATTGTTGTTAACTTTCATTACTTTGTGACACGTACGATTGATATGTTACATTACAGCCACCGAAAGACTGGGTTGACAAGATATGTGAAGAGCGGAGGATTCTTGCTGAGAAATTGCCTGGTATGCCAACTCACGCTAGTATTTTATATAGAGCAAGAGATTCCACGTTTAACTATGTAATTATATTTGGGTTCCAACAGAGACGATATATGTGAGGGTTTACGAAGATAGGGTGGATCTTTTAACGGCTGTAATTATCGGACCACAAGGGACAATAGATATAAACAACTGCTATAAGTGACTATGAAACAAGTTTTTGGTGAATTTTGGGTATTTTCGGCAAGGTTTACGGCAAGTTTGACCACTATTGATCGTCTTTGACTGCGTTGAACACCGTTGACTGATTTGAATGACCGATTTATACAAAAGATACGTGAAGAGCGGAGGATTCTTGCTGAGAAGTTGCCTGGTATGCCAACTCACGCTAGTATTTTATATAGAGCAAGAGATTCCACGTTTAACTATGTAATTATATTTGGGTTCCAACAGAGACGATATATGTGAGGGTTTACGAAGATAGGGTGGATCTTTTAACGGCTGTAATTATCGGACCACAAGGGACTCCGTATCAGAATGGTCTCTTCTTTTTTGATGTATGCTTCCCTGGCAACTATCCTGTTAGCCCACCGGTATGCCATCCTCTCTTTTTTGTCTACTTGATCCTAAGTATGTCGGTTTGTTTATGTTATTTATTGTTTGTAATCTGTGTTTTTGTGTCAGCTTGTGCACTATCGGTCTGGTGGTCTTGGTATAAATCCAAATTTGTACAAATGTGGTAAGGTTCACTGGAGCCTTCCCAAAACAGGTGGCGTTGGCCAGGAGATGTTGTGGTCTGGCAATTCAACTATCCTCCAACTGTTGCTCTCCATTCAGGATCAGATTTTGAACACAAATCCCTTGTACAATGATATCACATATTCAGTTATGAAAGGTTCCGTCTATGGAGAACAGTCTTCAGCATTATACAACCAGAATTCCTTCATAAAAACACTCAAGACAATGGTGTATACCATGAAAAATCCACCAAAGGTACTTAAAAGATATTTCTAGTTTTTTTTTTCGTTCCTGCTGTTATTGGGTTATTAAATTAATGAGGTTGTATGATCAATGATGCATGCAGAACTTTGAGGGTTTCGTGGCTGGACATTTTCACAGTCGTGTGGGTGATATCCTAATGGCTTGTAACAAGGAGACCGGGTCAGTCACCTTCAAGGAAGATTTGGATTCATGCATCAAGCAAGTTGTAGCTGCAGTCATCAAAATGGGACCAACTAAAAAATGAGTCGATTTGGGTACTTATCATGTTAATAATAATTCCTATCATACAATGACATAACAGTAGTCCCGAGCTTGTCACTGCACGGATGTTAGTGCTGCTTTGTTTCTGGTGAATGGCAATGTTGATAAAACTAGATGCATGTTTTAGGATGGAAATTAGTTGGAACAATCTATCAGTCTATCAAAATATCTTCTAGCATGAAAATTTAAATATTAAGGTAATAGAAAACCATCACAAGGTAAGTTCAAGTTTTTGCCAAAATCAAGCATATATGACAGCTGTGAAACGTTAAGATGTCTAAAGTCTTGAAATGCATAATACTTTCAAATAATTGATCCATTTATTTTTGACCAATTGTGCATCTTTCTTTGTAACACCAAATGTATCAAACGACACTTGGAATTATTCATCCTTTTTTATATGTTGTGGGCATGCCAATAAACTATTACTCCGTATAAATGTTTTGAACAACTACTTCTGGGGAGGTCCGTTTGATATCCACGAATTGCTTGTTGGGTTTTTAGAACTAATAACATTATATTCCGAGTACGCAACGGATAATAAACACGTACAGAATAACATAGTTAACAAGATTGAAGTGTATATCTTTTTGCATGAAACGATACACCGATTTAATAGGTAACCGTTAACATCGTCTTGAATATACGTGTATGTATAACATCAAGCGTTAGCACGAGAATCAAAGTATGATTCATCTACTTCAACACACATACGATACGTTCAAGCAAACAACGAGGTATGCTAGTACTAGTAGTGTTTAAACCAAACGACAACCTTCGTCTTTGAATCAATCAACACATGAAATAAACCGAACAACCCTTGTGATCTTTTGGGTCGAACCACCAAGAAAACGAAACCCCTTGAGAGTTTATCTGCGATCGAACAAGGGAAGAAGCAAGAACTCGAAACCCTTTTGGGTTATAAGATCGGTCGATCACAAGGACGATTTTAAGGGTTTTAGGTTTCAAGTCCTATAAATAATGAAAGCCCTCAGCCTCTATATATAGTCCTGGAGTGCAAAGAAGCATGTTCCTTGGAGTGCAAGGCAATCATGTTCCTTGGAATGCAAGGCAAGGGTAAACCACACCCTTTCATTCTTCGATTTATTCAATATTAGTCCCTTTAACTTTTAACCGACTAATATTAATTTTTAGTTAACTTTTAACGATTGTTTGTTAAACACTTTATATATATTACTCTAATATATATATATATATATATATATATATATATATATATATATATATATATATATATATATATATATATATATAATATATAATATTATATATGATATTTTATATTACTCGTTGCTCTACGTATAAACGTGTGTGTCCCCGTAGGCTCAAAATATTTTCGGCCGAAACAGTATCAATTTATACTTGTTCATAATCCAACAGCTCCCACTTGGACATGTATAAATAACATAATAACATTAGTAAGCGTCTAGCAAAACACGCCATATGCTCTCGAGAAAAAAATTGAGTGTGGTTTCATAAAGTTCACAAGATAAAGATGATTTAGGTTATTTACAATCCCTCTTTGTTTTTGGACACCGTGTTAAAATTAGATCTGGATCAAAAGTCATCCAATTGTTTAACGATTCTGTTTCTGTATTGTAAAACTAATCAGATTAGCGAAATAATCAAATGAGATTAATCTAACATGAGTTTAGGGTACGGCCATACACACTCTGATTTAATTTCACGAGGGGCCCAGTGGCATCTTTCGTCAACTATTGTGAAGGAACAAATTCAATATTGACTACAAGTGTTCAAGTCATCATGTTTCAAAATCACTTCTGTAATAGTCCTTATTAGTTATCCATTTTCAGGATAACTTAGACTAGATCAAGAAGGATTATCCACATATGCAAGACCTACTTGCATCTCAAGTCTAAGGATTTTGTAAATAAAATCACTTACAAGGTTTACTTGATGACCGTCGTCCATAATAGTAAGATCCTTGTGTTGGGAAAATCTCAGTATCATTATGAATGATCATGTGAGTTTGGTGGACACATCTTAATATCTACAATATCACCAATCACTCAGAATTGTCTTAATTTAATAATATTCTCATATTGTTAATCGACAACGGATTAATTTAGAATAATAACTATTATTATTCACGGATTTAAAACATGAAAATATAGGATACAATTTAAGATATATATATAACAAAAATACCTAGTATCATTATCATAAAATAAATTGTTCAAATATCCCTTATCCAAATACTAAACACGGATCTACATGAAACTACTAGCTAAACGAACAGTGTTTAGAGTCAATTGGCTCTTAGCATGTTGAGTAAGCTGTCCTTCAGTACAATCCTTCGATTAAAAATGTAGATTGTCATCTATGTGAACTTTAAGAAGGTTACTTCTATGGTAGTGTTTGGCGCCCCTCTGAACCCCCGGTTCATTGGCAAATAAGAAGTGCGGCTAAATTACCGCAAAACATCTTAATTGGTTCGTTTATTGTTGGTACTATACCAAGCCTTAAAATAAACTTCCTAATTCAAACAGCTTTTATCTCTGCTTCTGAAGCAGCTATGTATTCAGCTTTTGTAGCGGACATTACAGTAGTACTTTGCTTAGAGTTTTTCTATTCTACTGCGCCTTCCATTCAAAATGAAGACGTATCCTGTCTGAGATTTTATTTTATCTCTATCGGTCTCAAATCCAGCATTGCAATAGCAATCAACTCTAAGTTCAGCTTCAGGATTTCTACCATAAACCAAGAACATATCTTTAGTATTTCTTAAATACTTAAGAATGTTTTTCATAGCAGTCCAGTGTGGTTCACCAGGAGTGTGTTGAAAAACAGCTTGTTATATTTTGCGCGAAAACGATACATCAGGTCTAGTGCATCTAACCGCATATATAATGGAACCTACACCGAAGACAAACCAATTATAAGGTACATTTTGTATATGCTTCACCTCTCCAGGTGTTTAAGCACCTTGTGTTTGTTCAAGTCAAGTCTTTCTTGCATGGGGATGTAACCACGTTTGGAATTATCCATCCTATATCTTTTCAAGATTTTATCCATGTAAGCGCTTTGACATAGTCCAATTAATCGCCTCGATCTATCTCTATAGATTTTGATTCCAAGAATAAATGCCGCTTCCCCTAAATCTTTCATGGCAAAACATTTTCCAAGATATGCCTTTACACTTTGTAAACTTGGAATGTGATTTCCCATGATGATTATGTCATCGACATATAAGATGAGGAATGTAACATTACTCCCACTAGCCTTTTGATATACACATGGCTCATCAAGATTTTGAGTAAATCCAAACCTTTTGATTTCCTCATCAAATCTTTTATTCCAGCTTCTTGATGCTTGCTTAAGACCATAAATGGATCTTTGAAGCTTGCATACTTTCCTGGGATGTTTAGGATCAATAAAGCCTTCAGGTTGCACCATATAGATGTCTTCATCAAGATAACCATTTAAGAAGGCAGTTTTGACATCCATTTGCCATATCTCATAGTCATAGAACGCCGCTATAGCT
Source organism: Tanacetum coccineum (assembly GCA_026074375.1). Classification (NCBI taxonomy): domain Eukaryota; kingdom Viridiplantae; phylum Streptophyta; class Magnoliopsida; order Asterales; family Asteraceae; genus Tanacetum; species Tanacetum coccineum. The sequence goes on along the minus strand of BQNB010004140.1, from coordinate 52,470 downwards.
ATGAGAATCCTAATAGCTCTAATGTCAGCAACGGGTGAGAACGTTTCTTCATAATCAACCCCGTAGGTTTGAGTAAATCCCTTTGCTACAAGACGAGCTTTGTAGGTGTGTACATTGCCATCCATGTCAGTCTTTTTCTTAAAAAGCCATTTGCTTCCAACAGTCTTACCATTAGGAGGAAGATCAACCAAGCGCCAGACTTGATTATCTTTCATGGATTGCATCTCCGCATTCATAGCATCGAGCCACTTATTAGATTCCTGATCTAACATTGCAGCTTTATAGTTAGCGGGTTCATTAAGATCCCCTAAACTATGCTCCTCAACTTCTACATTTAGACATAAGCGGTTAGGAGCTCGATGTGGCCTTTCGGACCTACGAACAGGAGCTTCTTCCTCTTGAGGTGGTTCGAAACCTTCAACCTCCATAGGAATTTCGCTAGTGATTTCAGAAGGTGATGTATCTTCATCTTGAATTTCTTCAAGTTCTCCCGCCCTCCCACTGACTTCTTGAGACAAAAGATTTTTCTCAAAGAATTCAGCATACCTCGCAACAACTATTTTGTTTTCCGGTGGGAAGTAGAAATAGTAACCCATCGTTTCCTTTGGGTATCCTATAAAGATACACTTTAACAGATCTTTGTTGAAGTTTGTCAGGCGTATCTCTCTTCACAAGAGCCTCACAACCCCAGACCTTTAAGTAAGACAAATTAGGAACTTTTCCAAACCATAGTTCATATGGTGTCTTATCAACCTTCTTGGTTGGAACCATATTAAGAATGCGTGCAGCAGACTCAAGAGCATAATCCCAAAAGGATAATGGCAAAGTTGTAAGATTCATCATTGATCGAACCATGTCTAACAAAGTACGATTCCTCCTTTCAGACACCCCATTGTGTTGTGGTGTATAAGGTGGAGTAAGTTGCTGGACAATTCCACAAGCTTTTAGATAATCCTTAAACTCTTGGCTTATGTATTCGCCTCCTCGATCTGATCGAAGCGCCTTTATTGTCTTTCCGAGTTGATTTTCTACTTCATTCTTAAACACCTTGAATGTTTCAAAAACCTCATGTTTATGTTTAAGTAAATTCATCCGTAAAGGTAATGAAGTAGCTAAAATTTATAAATAGAATTAACATTTGGCACAAGATTAAGCACATCAGTTTCATAAATACCATCACTCGGAATAGCATTTAAAATAAACAACGTTGTTCTTTGAAACTGAAATTCCAAAATCCGTAAAATACTGGACAAATCAATTTTCAACCAAACGAGAAACTGAAACAACACCTCTAGTTATAGAAGGTGCATAATGACAATTGTTTAAACAAATCACTAGGCCATTAGGTAAAACTAAGTCATAACTTCCAATAGCTTCTACTTGCGCATAAACGCTATTGCCCATGTACAAATAGAGAGCTCCTTGTTTTAGCTTTCTCCTCTAAGACCCTGTTTTGTGTTACAAATGTGAGTATCACAACCAGTGTCATACACCCAGGATTTATAAGGAAAAGAAAATAATTCTATTATGAAGATATCTGAAGAACTGGCAGTTCCAACTTGCTTCTTCTTCTTTATTAACTCAGCAAGGTAAGCAGGTCAATTCCTCTTACAATGACCCACCTCTTTGCAGTGGTGGCAAGTGTCATCTTTTGCCGGGTGCTTTTTTAGCAGAAGGTTTAGGATTTTTTTTATTTTTTATTATTAGGCTTAGGGATATAACTTTTATCCTTTCCCTTGCCTTTCCCTTTACCTTTCCTTTTAGCATTAAGCGATTTCTTATTGGCTCTCTGGATTCTACCACTTTGAATCGCCATTACTTGTAGTGTAACAACCTTTTTAAAGTAAACCCCTCTCATACTCAATAAGTAGAGCATGTAGTTTATCGATCGTCTTCCCCGTGTTATGTTTATTGTGGTTTCTCACAAATCCAGCAAAATCACTAGTGAGGTCATTCAAGATCAGCCAACACTAAGATCCTGTGGGAGCACATAACCAAGACATTCCAGTTGCTCCACATAATTCTTCATCTTAATGACATATGGGCCAACTGATTTTCCTTCCTCCGGTTTGCAAGCATGGAAAGTTTGGATCAAGCCAAACCACTCCACTCCAGCTTGTTTCTCAAACATAGATATAAACACCAGAAGCATTTCATAAGGTGAGACATTCTCAAATTGTCTATGAAGTTTGGGAGTCATACTTCCAAGCATAAAACAAGCAACCTTATTATGAGCATCATAAACCGCATTCCACTGCGCCAGTAGTCGGAATCGGCAGGTGGAGCAAGGGAAATAGGTTGACAAATAGTTTCTTTTCAACTCTCAAGACCATCTTAGGTGAACGAAACCAATCATTTAAATTTGAACCAGAAATATTTTCTCTTTCAAACATCGATCTGAAAGCCGAATGGTTTATGTTTTAGACAGGTAGTGTCATTTACAAAACATAGTAAAGTTCAAGAATTAGTATTTTCGATAATAATTAAATCTATAATATTCCTATGGTAAGTAAAATTAACTACCATGTTTAAATAAATAGAACAAATAAAATTTTAATTCCTATTATCCAACTATACATAACCTTCGTCACTCTTCGCACTTACTCCTCCCGGTCTCACTCCCTACACACACCATCTCAACTCCACCCTCAACTCCCACTCCCTAATCTCTCACTCTCCGCTCTACTCTCAACACAAACACCAACTAAATCTCAAAAACTCTAAACAAAAAATAAAACAAAAGATAAAACCAATTAAAACAACAATCCAACTATACACACCATCTCAAATTAAAAGTAAGATAACCTTATTCGTAATTCAACACTCATAAAAAAAAAACCCCCTACCCCACCCCCCCATAACTATACTAAACCTACTCTTCGATTTCAAATCTCCACTCTAAAAAACTTAATTATCATCTTTAAATCCAACTCAAACAAATTAATTTAAAAACTAAATACACAAACCAATCAAATCAAAAAAAAACCAATCCCAACAACACCCCCTACTCACAAACAAGTTACACCCCCCACCCCAAAATCTAACTCTCACCATCCCCTTTCTTCAAACCCTCAACACCCACACCCCAAAAATACCAAGACCCCTCCAATAAACCTAAAATCCAACACACACATCAACCCTAAAAAAAAATCAAAATTATCTCCAAAAATATTCTTAAAAAACAATAAACAAAATTACAACCCACATCTAACCACCCCCAAAACCAAACCCCCACCACCCCAAAATAATTCACAAAACATTAACAAAAATTCACACCCCAAAAAACAATCCACAAAAACACCAAATAACCAAAAAAACAATACCCACTTATAAAAATCCACCTCACTCCACCTCCTCCCATTCATCCCTCTCCAAACCATATTAACCCCCATATAACCCCAACCAAAACACCCCACACCACTCCTCCTCCCACATTAACAATATAACTATCTTATAAACTACCCCATAAATTTCTAACCTTAATCATTCAACCCCCACCTCTACAACCATCCCATTCTCCCACCCCCCAATACTACACCACACCCCCAAAAACAAAATCCCAAACAAAAATCCCCCTAAACCACCTACCTTACCCCCCAAACCCCCCTCCAAAAACACCCCCCACCCCACTACTCCACCTCAACCAACCCATCTAAGATCCCCAAACCCCCATCTCAAATCACTAATCTCAAAAAACTCCACCACCTCCCCCCACAAACCCACCACCTACCCCACCTCACCCCCACCACCCCCAACCACCTCACAACACCACCACCCCCAACTCACCCCCAAATATACCCACTCCCTCAACACCATCCCACACTTCCTCCACCCCTCCCCTACACCCACCCCCCCCACTCACCCAACATATCCAAATCCAAAAACTCAATTCAAACCTCACCCAACCCAACACTACCTACCTCACACTCTCTTCACAACCCCACCCCACCCCCTCCCACACCCCCCCCAAACTCCCACCCAACCTCCATCCCACCACCACCCCCAAATCAAACATTCACCCCTAAACCCCACACCTCAACACCCTTTTACCAAACCTTACAACAAAAACCACCCCAACAATAAACCAAAATTGTCCACCCTCCCAAAACCCTTCCTCAACCGGGGTACTTTCAAGCTTATTTTTAATCCACTTAAGCTATCCTTATGGCTTAAAGACCAAAAGGACAGATTAAGCTTATCCTATAAGCTATAAGATTCAGCCAAGAAAAAGCAGTTTAAAACTCAAATAAGCTATGAAAAAGCCAAATGAAAAGGACTGTTTAACTCAGTATATGCTGAGTGATTTTTTTAAGTTTTTGTAAAAACCAAAAGGCAAAGTGCAGCCCTGAATTCAAATATCTAATTAAGTTCTAAACCCTAAAATAAGCTTAAACAGATAAAGTTCATACTACAATGAGCTTATGTTTTCCATTTCAAGTTTTAAAACCTACTTTAACTAATCTAAATTTAAGATTGAAAAATAGCTTTTAAAAACTTTAAAACTAAAAATGCACTTGACAGATTTGAGTTTCAAAACCACAAGACAAAAGTACTCTTAACTATCTTTTTCCTACTGCATTTAAACTCTAAAAGAACACTAAACAAAACCTCAAAACAATATTTTAAACAAAAATCCATTATCAACAGTTTGAAAAACTTCCTAGACCACAGTTTTAAAGGACTTGTAGCTCAACCCTTAAGACTTGATTTTATACTTTAAAAACTGATTAAAATAACTTAAAATAGCTTGACAAATTTAGTTTAATGACCCAAAACAGTTTTACACCCTTTTTGACCCATTTCACCTCTTAACCCATTCACTCCTTTAAGTATTGATAATCTATTTTAAAGCTAATTTAAACTGGAATAAGCCAAAATCTTTAAAAACAGATAACCAACAAACAATATTAAGCAATATTAAGCAATTTTTAACAGAAGATAAACACTTTTGAATAAGCAAACCCAATAAGCAGTTTTAAGCAAAAATAGGCAGATTTGTATAAAAACATTAACCAAGAAGATGTAAACTACAAGAAAGCATACATAAGTAATAAACATCATTAATAATCACAATTAAGCAAAGCAAAGCAGAAAATAAGAAGATGCAGATAATAAGCTATAAAATGAGAAAATGAGGTCTAACCTTTGCCATTTGCTCTAAACAAGGGCTAAATGGCTCTTAAGAGCTTATCAACAAGCTCTAGCTTGTTTGCACAAGTTAGTAAAGTCCATAAGCCCTTTCCTTTTTGGCTTATCTTCCATTTTAGCTTTTTAAGTGATTTTTGAGTAAAGAAGACTTAAACTATAGTAAAGTTTATATAGCTTAAGTAAGACAATTTAAATGACAAGGAAAACAGCTTAAGAGAGCTTAACAAATATTTTTAAATCATAAAGTGCATTAACTTAAAAATAGGATTTAACATAAAAACTTCAATTTCATTAAAACTTAAAAACAGTACAAGGCTTTAAAAAGGAAATTACAATAAACTTAAGAGACTTAAAGAAAACTTGAATAATCTGTAAAATTACAATAAAAAAGGTACTTAAAAACTAGATATCTCTTGCTGAACTAGTGGTCTTCTCTTTTATAACTGGCTTGAGAAAGTTCTAGGTCATGAAGGAGTGTTTCTTGTGTGAGTGAGCTCGAAACCATCATCTTAGCCATCAAATTTTCTTAGTCACCAAGTAGTATAATCTGAGTCCTTGATTTAACTTCGTCCAATAAAATTCTAAGGGATTGCCAAGGTGGCTTTGTTTTCATCTGGGGTGGGGTTTAGGTTAAGGGGTGTGAGTGTTGTTTGTTGTAATGCAGGGGAGAGGTGAGAGTGATAGATGAATAGTAGCATTGGCGGGAATTTTTGATTTGGGTGTTTGGGTTAACGGGTGTTAATGGAAAAAGGATTAACGGGGTTAGGGGAAAGTTGGGTTGAAGGACTAACTGTGTAAATGGTTGGGGACTAATGGTGTAGCTAACCAGGGACTAACCGTGTTAGTCCCTAAGGACTGACGCTGTAAAGAAAATGGGTAAAGGGTTAATGGGTGTTAGTGTTTGGTTCATGGGCTTATAAGTTGGGCTTTGGTTATTTAATTTGGGTCGGGCTTTAATTAAATGGAATTTTGGGCTTTTGATTTAACAAATAAGCTTAATGGGCTGACTCGGTCCATTAACTTGGGTGCGGGTTGGTCCATTTAAGATGCACACGTCTTTGGCTTTGACTTTGACTTTGACTTTTTGACTTTTTTACTCTGACTTTGACTTTTCATGCTCTTTCCAATCTTGTGCCCGGTTTTGTCGTTTTTGCCTTTAATTTTGTCCTTTAGTGAATATCCGTTACCTGCACATCATAAATAGCAAAACACACATATATTTGGCATTTTATGTCCGTTTTTGGTCATTTAGGCTCGTTTTTATAGGTAAAAGGTATGTGTAATTAAGAACATACCAAAATCCCCCATACTAAACTATTGCCGTGTCCTCGCGCAATGCCATAAGCAAACACTTTAGAAAACCAAGAATCTCAATCCCCCTCGACTAATTACCTCGAAAAGTAGCTAAGTGTTCATCAAAGGGAATTAAAGAATCATTAGTTTTGAAAAGCCCCGTTTTGACCATTTTTAAATATTTACACTTATTACCACATATATTTTTGTATTTTTCCCTTTTTCTTATTTTTTTGTGCTTTTCTTTTTAACCAACCAGAATGTCTGGACTTTCGTTATTTTCATAACCTTTAGGGTCATAGATCAAGACGCACTTTAATCCTAAAATGCCCAAAAGGATAAATTCATCGTTCTCGATTTTTCACCCGCCCTAAACTAAGCTTAAAAACGAAATCACTGTTAAATATAAGTTAAGATGCTAACACTACTCATACTTGTAACTTGTGAAACTTTTCGCTCCTGACAATTATTATATCTTAGGTGAATGTGCTTATTCCGAATTTCAACCATGGATCAACTTTTTTTAAGAAAATTGCAATATTTCTATGCTTCACGTTCCACCCAAGAATTATGATTTTGAAGGCGAGATCATTCCATGTAGCGACTTTCTTCTCGGCACATCCCAGCCGAGACCGGCAGTGACCAGACTTTTGACACCCCACATAGACTAGTATCGAGACTCACGGACCTTCGGTTTCAAAACCCTTGGATTTCCCGCAAAACAAACAATTTATTTTGAAAAACCACAACTTAAAGTAAATTAGTCTTAGTTCAAAAGCATATTTAAATTTAAGAAAAAGAGATTTTCCCTATATTTATTAGATCACATTCATTACACATAGATAAATTATTACAGATCCTTTAAATAAAGGAAATCCTCGACCTTTTAGAAGCTGGCAACACGGTTGTTGAGTCGCAAGATGCTGCAAACTTTAATCAGTCTCGGATAATAACAATGTCCTTAGTTTAGAAGACTGCAACAGTCGTTGTGACCGGCAAGATGCAGTAAACCTCTTATTAGCCCACAGTTATTAATATTATTATGTATACCCTCATATTCCAATTTTTTTAAACACTTTTATTTTACCACGATATAGAAAAAATTTCTATTTTTATAAAATATAAGAACTAAGACTAAATAAAGTATTGTTATTGACTATACTTAAAAAATCATTGATTTAAGTTTAATTTTCGAAAAGAGCACATATTATTAGTCCGGTTAGAAGCTTATGGGAGAAAAAGCCACAAACTACACTTATGAGCTCTTAAGATTTCCAACTAATCCTTGTTTAGCATCTAACTCATAATTAACTCTATCATTTCTCATTCTTTGCATATTTAAATTTTTTAATAAAAAGATCCGTGAATGCTTAGTCAAGTTTATAACGGTTAAGGGACAAAGCTAAGAGCTCAACACACTCGATCGAGTCAAAATTTATTCTTATTCTACCGAGCAGGAAATTCAACATTGTGATTAAACACTTATTTTATTTTTGAAATTTTTTAAAATTATTCATTTTTTTGGTATTCTGGTGGTAAAACCGGGATTACATGAAAACAACGGCTGCAGGCACAATCAAATCGATAGATCCCCCCATACTAAAATTGAAAATTGCCCTCAATGTTTTTAGAAGGGTCTCTACGTAAATCTAAAGCCGTTTATTAAGTATGCTCAAAGATAAACATTAGTCGATAAGATTGGATATTGGATTCCCATAATCATGCTAAGGATTGAAGCTTGGGTGAACGAAGGACAAAACCACGATCACGAGAGGCTTCAAAATCCGAGGCAATCCTGGACATACAACAAAAACCACAAAACACGAGAAAGGAAGAGGCGAGCCTCCTCACAACATACTTATTCGTTACTACTATTATAATTATATTAGGATAAGCATGGGTTGCCACCCACAAAGCGCTTGTTTATTAATGAGTCACTAAGATTGACTCGTCCCTGAATTCATTGGTCTATGGGGAAAGTCTGGAGATCAGGGACAACTATCGGTGGTATGTCCTCTCCAAAGTAGTGTTTAAGTCTATGACAATTCACCTTGAAGTTTGGCCCGTCGGTTTGAGATAACTCGACGGTGTCATAAGGGAATACTTGGGTAACGGTGAATGGTCCAGTCCAGCGGGTCTTAAGCTTGCCCAAGAAAATCTTTAATTGAGAATTGAAGAGGAGGACTCGATCACCAACGTTGAAAACGCGGTTCTTGATCTGGGAGTCATGGATCCTCTTTGTTTTCTCTTTGTAGATCAAAGAGTTCTCATAGGCCTGATCACGAAGTTCATTAAATTCATTCATTTTAACTTTCTGGTGATCACCCGTAGTTACAAGGTCATAATTGCAATGCTTTAAGGCCCAATAGGCCTTATGCTCAAGCTCGATGGGTAGATGACAAGCCTTTCCGTACACCAACTTGTAACGAGTGCACTCGATGGGTGTCTTAAATGCGGTACGGAAGGCCCACTAGGCGTCATCCAACTTATCGGACCACGAAGCACGGTGTTCGCCTATGGTCCTTTCCAGAATGCGTTTCAAACCACGATTTAAAACCTCAACTTGCCTAGTTGTTTGTGGGTGATACGCGGTGGAGAGACGGTGAGTAACTTCGTATTTAAGCATGACCTTTGGAAACTGGTCATTGCAAAAATGGGTACCGCGATCACTAATGATAGCACGAGGGTTCCTAATTAGGGGGGAAGAGAGATTTTAAGAATTTGCAAACAACTCGGGCGTCATTGGTGGGGAGCGCTTTTGCTTCAACCCATTTTGACAAATAATCGACGGCCACGAGTATATACTTGTTCCCTCGTGAAGACGGGAACGGTCCCATAAAATCGATGCCCCACACGTCAAAGATCTCACAAACTTGGATTGCATTTTGTGGCATTTCATCCCTTTGTGAGATTTTTCCTTGACGTTGACAAGCGTCACACGCGATAAATAGTCGGCATTAATCCCGAATCAAAGACATTTTTAGCGGTGTAGTTGGCACCATGATGTCAACGGTACGATCCAATTATGCTAGGCCTATGAGGATATCATGGGCTTCTTGGCCAAAAACACACCGCCGAATCACTTGATCCGCACAAATCTTGAACAAATAGGGGTCGTCCCAAAAATAATGCTTAACGTCTTTGAAAAATTTCTTCTTTTGTTGGGACGACATCCCTTTCACAACAAAATTCCCCGCATGGTAATTTGCAAAGTCGGCAAACCATGGGGTACTATCATCACCACGGAAAGTCACCATACCAAGTGTCTTGAGAGGAAATGTTTTTGTAATTTCCTTTTTCTCAATCTCACTTTGGTAGGGGTTCTCTAACCTAGACTGAAGAAACATGTAATCTAATGATCTACCAAGAACAAGAGAGAGAGATGTGGGTTGTGATGTTTAGTGAGAGAAAGTATATGGAATGGATGAAGTGTTATTACTATGTGGAAAATGAAAACAAATGAAACAACCCACCAACCCCTCTCCAAGGCTAGGAGAGGGCTTATATAGTTACATGATGGCCGGCCCATGGGCTATGATGGGCTTCCCATAGGCCTTGGGCCGGATTAGCTTCTATACTTAACATGACACAATCTACGAGCTAAGACCTATTACAACTTGGAAGTGACCGACACTTTTTGTGTTTCCAACAATCTCCCCCTAAGGGAGGTCACTCCATTTTACAAAACTTTAAGCCTAGCATACAATGCTTTGTCTTTAGTCTTTAGCTCGTCCTTTTGACATTCTCCTGTGAGTATGTTGTAGTGATCATTGATTTCTGGATTGAGCTTGTTCCTTGAACTTGTATTTGACATTGTGATCTTGAGCATCTTGAGATCATCAACCAAGCACAATCTCTTTGCCATCTTGAAACTTTTCCATCTTGTGGATTGTGATTTCTGGAACCACATGCCATACCTTTCTTGAATGGTTGTCCTTGGAAAAACTTTCAATGCTAGTCTTTCTGAGATTCGTTAACATATAATAATTTGTCACTTTGAGAAAGATGTTCGTTATCAGAGTAGCGGGTAGTCTTGAAATAAGTATTGAAGCCTTTCATGAAGTCCTTATGTTTATCTATTCAGGTTATGAGCATGTAGCTATGGTTCTTGTAAGACAACTGGTATCAGGAACCTTCCAACACCATCTTTAAAATAGCCTGCATATAAAACAGTTAGCCAATATAAAGCGGGGGTCGAATATAGCTTTGTATTCGCCCCCCCCCCCACCCCCCCCCCCCCACCCCCCCCCCCCCCCCCCCCCAAGGATTTGTGGAGTAACCTTCAATCCGGGAGAATGACTGTATCAGATAGTTCAATTTAAGATGAAATCTTCTTGACAGGATTTCAAGCTGTTAGTATTGAATACTTTCTAACACATTAGTATTAGATTCATATACTCAACATGTTCTCTTTTTCGGATCGTCTCAAGCGATGCACGATAAGGAGTGAATTGTGAGTTTCTATCTCACCGTTTGATTAGTAATTTCGATTTGAAAATCAATCGACGTGTCACTTGCTAAAGTGGTTTTGTGACACATCGAGAGTTTTAAGCAATTCAAAATTCTTTAACCGTTGATCCATAACCTGGAATAAGTTTGATTCATAAAGAATCGCACCATCGTTTCTTTCCAGTTGTCACAAGCTTGATTCATAAGAATTGCACAAGTTCACCTTCCATGAGTTGTTGAGTTGGCTCAAGAAGGTTTTCAATCTGTTGTGATTACTAGGTTTCACTCGGATGTTTTGGCTAAATCAAAAGGATCTTGCGTGGACTCTAATGATATTACTTGATATTCACATATTGTGATGATAACAAGCTAATTTATGACAATGTGTCCTTATGAGATTATGGTTGATCTCTTTTGGCTACGTGATACTCAATAGTGCTACTTTTAATTTTTGTGATCGAGAGGCTAGAGCTGCGTGCCACCTTTTCTTTATCAACTAACTCGGGTGAGAAAGTCAATAGAAATAAGTGTATCTCTGTGGTTTTGAAACATAGTTCTTTCTGACTTTGTGTGGTGGGAGGGTTTTGTGCATAGCGTCACTGGGTCCATGTATGTCTTACAATGTCAGACAACACCTAAGTGTTTCTGACAGCATATGTAGGCTTTGACCCTATTTATGCCTAAGTGTTAGAGGGCTTCTTTTCTTTTCACCCTTTGCATACTTACATTTCTTTTTCATTCTTCAATCCCTTTAATGTTTACCAAGACTTTATAACTAACACCTTGTTAGGTTTGTTCCAGTGTTAGCTCTACCTTAGTCCGCATTTTTCCCTTTTCTCACTTTTTCTCTTTTTTATCATACCCATGGACTTCTACACTAAAAACTAGTGGATATCCTTGGTGAAGATCCCTTCGATTTTGGATGGATCATGGGATTTCACCAATACCTAGCCTAACCATGCCTTATACTTCATAAATTTTATGAACATGGTCGGTCTCTTTAGGTATTTCATCACAATCCTTCCAATAACATTGAAATTTCATCAAAGTGTTGATATAATGTATCATAAAGTTTACACTTTGTGAGTTTTCTCATCACTAAAAGCTCCCCCCTTTATCATGTGGATCTATAATATACATGCTTGTGTGGAGTGCATTGAGTCCATTTTATTTGATCACATCTCGATACACGTTAGATTCAGTTTAATCACATTTTCTCCCCTTATCCAAAATGTTAATCCCTTGATATTTTGGATATCAATTGATTAAACGTTCGAGGACAAAATGTTACAGAATAACTTATAGGAACATTTTAATGCTCCCCCTCAAATTATGAGGGTATTTAAGACAGTGCTGAGTACAATAATTTGAAATTTTTTGAATTTACTAAGAAATTCTTGAAAATTTTGTACTCGAACACTCCTTAATATCACCATAAAGTCTACACTACATACAATCACAAGATTATTATGTACGAGGTTTGACCTGATTGATGAGAACATCATATGATAGAATCATATGGTTCTTTTGTCGCAGCCGTAGGTCTCCTTCGTACAATTTCCCACCAATGAACTTTTCCAAGCTCCTCATTAACCTTCTTTCTTTCAAGAGGTTGTCAATCTGATCTTTCTCTGTCCAAGCACTCTTCAGCGTTGCTTCAACTTTCTTTCCAAGTTATGAAAGTCTTTGCATCAAACTTCGAGGATAGAACAGATTCAGATACATATGTAACTTGAGCTTGTGAGGTTGGTGATGTCGGTGTTGAAGTTGTCTTAGCTACCCCCTAAACCAGCAATCCTTTCTTGAGTAGATTCAGAACTTTCTTGCAAGCCGCATCAAGCAGTCTTGATGTATAAAGCCCAGATACTCCTAAAGTACACAATTAACCCTTTACAAGACTTGTTACCGCAACAACAAAGTCATTTAGTCAGGATGAGCGCATTTCTCTCTTCAGGATAGTCATGATATAAATTGTAACACCAAAGTCAACTAAGTCCCGAATGTCACAATTATTCCCTCTAAGTAGTCGAAATGATAACACTTAAGTCAGCTAAGTCCCAAATGAGCACATTTATTACCTAATGATTAGTGACTATCTAAGGAATCGTCCATACTATGTGTACCTCTTTTATCAAATATTTCTACTATTTTTAAGAATAAGCTTAGTGATTAACCATTTAAGGAAGCCTTTATTGAATCAGTAACCTATCTTCTCACTGCTTGAATAAATCTTCTTATAATACATCCCCCTAGTTTATTATATGATGCATTCTTGAATACAAGATATCTTACCCCATGTCGTTGAAATAGTGAACCCGAAAGTAACAGTTAAACACTGATTTTCTTGCGTTATGAAATTTGTCTCTCCAGAATGTACATAATAAAAGATATTGTGTATGACTTTATCTGTGTTCACATTATCTTTCTATGTACTATCTATTTCTTCCCCCTTGTGGTTTCGATATCTCGAATTCAACCAAACCTAGTACGCACATATACTCGAGATCGTGGTTAGTAAGGATATTGATAAGCTTATATCTTTTCCGTGAGAATCATAACTAAGTCTTATTTTGAAAATAATGTCCATAAAGTTTTAAACACATAACATCTAAAGCTTGTGTAGTTAAAATCCATTATATCCCATTAAATTTATTGATATGTCATTATTAAAAACTTTTCGTAATTCCTGTGACTATTTTTAAAGACAGTTTTAAAAGATTTAATTGGTGACGATTTCTCTCCCCTCATATAATGACCGCGTTTTCTGATTAATGAGTTTTGTCCTTGTTTGAGTGGCTCGAATTGTCTTTGAAAAATCTTTTTGTGATTACTGAAAACCAACTGATTGGAAATATAGACAGCACGGGTTGTGATGCAAACTAATCACAAGCCTTTGCATGGTCATAAAGTAGACCATGCCCGAGAATAAATTCCCGTTTTTAGGAACAATTGTCTTTTTGACGACATGTTTTCCTCAGGGTGAAAAGTGAGTTACTATCAGAAATAATAGCAAGCCATTTGGCATGTTTTGAAAACATTTGAAACTTCTGCTCGAACTTCATTTACAGGCTCGTATCATTGTTGAATGACATTTCTAAGACCGTAAATGTTATCGATTTTCAGAAGACATGCCATTTGAAAACTTCTTTTTGTATTTTTCTCATTTTTTAATTTTGTATTTTGTTTTTGAAAAATTTATATAAAAAGAAAATATTTTTGGTTTTTCTGAGTTATATTATATACATATGATACAAAGGATATTCGAATAGGTACCACCACTATTCGTCAACGTCATCTGCCAACTTTTTCAGAGTCTCCGGCGTAAAACTTCGCATACCCAGCTTGTTGATTAGAAATTCAATTCTTTCTCGGCCAAGAGCTTTAGTGAAGATGTCCGCCAATTGATACTCCGTATTGACAAAGTAAAGTTCGATCACACCATTTTCAACATGCTCCTTGATGAAGTGAAATCTGATGTCTATATGCTTGGATCTGGAATGTTGAACGTTGTTGCAGCATAAGGCAATAGCGCTTTTGTTATCACAGTACATTGGAATTTTATTGAATCCAAAGCCATAGTCGGTAAGTTGTGATCTCATCCAAAGGACTTGAGCACAACAACCGGACAAAGCAATATATTCAGCTTCCGTACTGGATATCGCAGCGCTTTTCTGCCTTTTAGACGACCAGCTCACAAGTCTATCACCCAAAAGTTGTATACTACCAGATGTGCTACGGCGTGTATCTTGACAACCAGCATGATCCGCATCTGCAAATGCTGTTAGTGCAATGGAAGAATCCTTCGGATACCAAAGTCCCCGATGTACGGTTCCTTTTAGATACCGAAAGATCCTTTTTACCGCATTTAAGTGCTTTTCGGTAGGCCGAGCCTGATACCGGGCACACATGCATATAGCAAATTGTAGGTCAGGTCTACTGGCTGTAAGATAAAGGAGGGTGCCAATCATACCACGATAGTGTGACGGATCTACAGCTTTCCCTTCTTTATCCTCATCCAGTTTGGATTTCTCCACCATGGGAGTATCCACTGGGTCACAAGATTCAAAGCCATATTTCTTTAGTGATTCAAGAGCATATTTAGATTGGTTTATGAAGATGCCTCTGGGACTTTGAGAAATCTGTAGTCCTAAGAAAAATGAGATTTTACCCATCATCGACATCTTGAATTTTGAACACATGATTTTAGCGAATAGATCACAAAGTTCAGGAGTAGATGCAGCAAAGATAATGTCATCGACATATATTTGTACCAGTAGTAGTTCCTTGCCTTCTCTACGGATGAACAGAGTAGGATCCACTGAGCCTTTTGAGAAGTCATTGGATATCAGGAATGAAGACAACATATCATACCACGCGCGTGGAGCTTGTTTCAACCCATAAAGAGCTTTCTTAAGCTTGTACACGTAGTTAGGTTTGTCTGGATCCACAAATCCGTCCGGTTGGCTAACATAAACCTCTTCCCGCAGATTACCATTCAGAAACGCAGTCTTCACATCCATTTGATAGACGACCATGTTCATATGAGCAGCAAACGCTAGAAAAATTCGTATAGCCTCTAATCTTGCAACCGGAGCGAAGGACTCTTCAAAATCGATTCCCTCTTCTTGACGATAACCACGAGCGACCAACCGAGCCTTGTTTTTCAGAATACCTCCTAACTCATCAAGCTTAACCTTATAGATCCACTTAAGAGTGATGACAAATGCTTTATCAAGAGGAGGAACAAGTTCCCAAACTTTAAGACGTTCAAATTCATGAAGTTCCTCTTGCATAGCTTCAATCTAACATGCTTGAGTTAATGCGTCTTTGTAGTTCTTAGGTTCGACTGATGTGAGAAAGGCATCATAGTAGCAGAATAAGGCTTGTTCATGGATTTGTAGTCGTGTGGAAACTGGTCTGTCGAGATCACCGATTATATTCTCAAGTGGGTGATCCTTAGTCCATTTGCTATTGTGTGCAGAAACTTGGTGATCGGGAGGCACAATTGTATGAATAACATCCGATGATGAGGATTGATCAGAAGTAACTTCTGGAATTGGAATACCAAAGTACGGATCATTACCCATATGTGCAACTTCAATGTCATGATTATCTTCTTCAACATCATGAGAAATAATAGGAGTTTGAGTTTCTTGTGTTGTATGAGAGTTACTTGGTGATGGTGCATCTTGATCAACTGTAGTTGAGGAAGGTGAGCCAGTTGATACAGCATGTTCAAGGGGACGGGTTGGGTTGGGGAGGCAGAGGTGGGGTCGGTGTCTGTGAGTTGGTGGTAGAGGCTGGGGCTGGTAGTGGCTATTGGCTGGTGGGGTAGTGGGGTTGGGGAGAGGGGCTGGGGGGTGTAGGGGTGGTGCTTTGGTGCCTGGGCTTGGCTAGTTGGGCTTGGAGGGGTTATAGGGAGGGGCTGGGGGTTGGGGATAGGCTATCGGGGTGCTGGCGGAAGGGGGGCTATGGTTGGCTTTGGCTGGTGTATGGTTGTGTGGCGGGGGTGGCTTGGGGGGTCAGGGTGTGGGGCGGGGCTGAGTGGCGTGTTTTGGGGGGGGCTCCGGGAAGCGTCGCTGGAGGGTTGACGGGGGGGTGGGGGGTGGTGGGGCTTAAGGGGGGGGGCTGGGGGGTGTGAGGGGGGTGTGGGCGGCTTTGGGGAGCAGGGTCGGGTTGATAGGTGGGGTGGCGGGGCCCGAGGGGGGGTGTGGAGGTGGGCTATGGGGTTGGGGGCTTTGGTCGGGCTAGGGTCGGGGGCTGTTGGGGGGGTGCGATAGGTCGGGGGGAGTTTGGGGTGGGTTAGGCTTTGTGAACTGGCGCGGCTGGGGCTTCGTTGGGGGGAGCGGGGGGAGGGGTGTGGGGGGTTGGTGTCGGTGGGGGGGCTGTGGTGTTGGCGCGGTGGGAGGGAGGGCCGGGGCGCGCTTTTTTGGGCTATGGCGTGGAGGCGGGGGCGGGGGAGGCTAGTCCTAAAAGGGTGTTTGGTGGATGCGGGGCTTTTGGGGGTGGGCGGGGGCTAGAAGGTTGTGGTCGGTAGCCGGGTGCTTGCGTGGGTGGCTATTTCGGCGGAGCAGTTGAATCGGGCCGAGGGGTGGGGCTGTTGTGGGGGTGAGTGGGGGGCTGGCGGGCTAGGGCTGGAGGGGCGTGGCTAGCGGCTAGGGGCTATGGGGCTATGGGCTGGGGGGAGGTGGGGGTTGTGGGCGGGGGGGGGGGGGGGGACGGTGGCTATGGGGGTGAGGCTATGAACTCACCTGGAGGGAATGGTAATTCAACAAGTATGCGATGAAAATGCGTCATCCGAATGACGGAATGCAACCTAATCCAATATTAGGGAGTTTAGAAGTACTAAACACTTTGATTATCTATAGGTTGATATAGCTCATCATTTACTATTCGTTCGGGCTATTAATTAAGAGGGTCGTGTAGTGACACGTATGAGGAGCTAGGTAAACTTTAATCGTAAAAATCTAAAACTCGTCGATACGCACCCCGAAGAAGGCTCTCCTCCAGTATGATAACTCCCTATAGTAATAGTGTACTTTGATAACTAATACAACGTATGATTCTATATAGCTACATCACCGTCTTACTGGTTTATTGAAAAACATGATTATAAACAAAAAAATGTTTCTAAGTATACTTGGTAAAAAAAAAGGGTAACTTTCGCGTTTCTAATCGTTTTCGTGCGGTTTTTAGTTCACGCTTCGTATTAAGTCGAGTTATAGTTATCAAATATACGTTTTAAAATTTTAGTTTTTCTGATGAATAGTGATTTTTACTGTTCATAACAGGACATTATACTTATTTTTATAGTTTCTTGTTATCATAAACTCGTAAAGTCGTATTTTATTTCGTTATAGCTCCGGCTTTTACGATTCTTTCGAGTACGATCTCGTATTAAAAGTATATCATATTTTTGATGTTTTACAAAATATTCATTTCTGTAATGAATAGTAAATTGTATAAAAATAGTTTTTATAAAGTATTTCTCGTCGTAAACTCGGAATAACGTATCTTTTCGATATAAAATCTGTTTTTCAAGTTTCTTATCATTTTGGAATGTCATGAGGCCGTATTATTTTTATAATAATGTAAAAACCTACTGTATGAAAACACGAATTTAAAACAGCCATTTATAACATTTATGTATACTTTTAATCATAACCTTCTTAAGTAAACTTTAAAACCCTAATTCATACAAAATCATGTTTATATTTAAACAACATGTCAACATATTTATTAATCCATTTTTCCATGATATATATAACAATATGACATAAGAAAAGTGTGTAAATTCATAAACATAAGTGATAATTCATTTTACATATAAAAAAAATCCTAAGTGGTGATTTAGCCATAAAGAACATGTAACACATAAAATCATGATAAATAAAAGTATGAAGGTATTAAGAAGACATTAGGATCGGATGTATGTGATGAGAAAATAAGTGTAAACCCGTTGTTTAGACTCAAACCAACAAGCTTGTACTAATGAAAACCCCTAGTTTTCACTTTTCTTGATTAATACTTGAAAAAAGGTGTTTCCAATGCTGGGAAAACACTTAGGAATATCTTTGATGGATGTGTGTAGATGTGTATAGGTTGTATAAAATTTTATATGGATTGCTTAGAGGAGGGGGTTTGAGCCGTGAGCCATAAGAGAGAAAGAGAGGGATTTTTGTGAAAATTTTACTAAGTGTTTTGCTATATATGTGTTACTTGCATGCATAAAAGTATTATATAAGGTGTTGAACTATGTCAAAGGTGAAATTAGGAGTCCAAGGACATGGCGGAGGGTCTTAGGGAAGGACTCTTGGTCAATAGGGAACAAGGTATGGGGAAGGGGTGAGGGGGGTTTAATTACTAAGTGTTGTACATTTGGACCAAAGTGTGGAACTTTTTCATATTTCTTTGCATCAAATGCGCTAAGCCCACCGGTCCAAAATGCTCCATGAATTTCAATATGGTCCCACATATCCGTGGTGCTAGCTTTCCTTTCTTACCAAATCGTACCACTCCCTTCCATGGAGATACCTTAAGTAACACTCGGTCTCCAACTTGGAATTCAAGAGGTTTACGCCTCTTATCAGCATAGCTTTTCTGGCGACTCCTAGCTGTTTTCAATCTTTCCCTAATTTGAACAATCTTTTCTGTCGTTTCTTGCACAATTTCTGGTCCAATAAGCTGACTTTCTCCAACTTCAGTCCATATCACGGGAGATCTACATTTCCCCGTACAGAGCCTCGAAATGGTGCACACTTATTGCTTTGTGTTGGGTAACTGTTATTTATAAGAAAACTCAATCAATGAAGATGAGTATTCCTAACTTGCCACCAAAATCCATAAAAAAACACAACTCGAAGCAATCCTCTGTGTTTAAATAGTACGTTTTACTCTAACCGATCGGTTTGAGGTTTGGTAAGCCGTAACTCTGTCTAGTCTCGTACCAATGCTTCTGAAAAAGTTGCCATAAGTGTGACTGGGAATCGACCCTCACTGGTCTGAAATGATTATACCCGGCACACCTTCTTGCTAAAATCTCATTGGTAATTTATCTTTGCTATGTTCTCTGGGTTTTTTCCCTTTTTGTAGTCTTACGAATACCAGGTAAGAAGTGAGCCGACTTGGTCAATCTATCAAAACGACCCAAATCGTATCATGCCCACTGCTACTTTTAGGCAACTTTGTGACAAAGTCCTTGTTATTCTTTTCCCATTTCACTCAGAATTTCTGGTTTGTGAAGAAATCCTGAGGGTTTCTGTGTTCGCTCTTTAAATCTTTAAGAACAGTAAGACATTGCGACATACTCAGCAATGTTCTCTTCATACCAGGCCACCAATAATAAAGTCTGTCTGATCATATAACATCATATTCGCAACCCGGATGTACTGATATTAGAAGTATGAGCTTCATCAATGATTCAATTTTCCTTACACCACCAATGATGGAATCCAGATACGATCAAAGAGAGTTAAATTTTCACATTCATTCGCGTTGCTCAAAGTGTCTTTCTAATCCTCTTAGCATTCAGTTGGGCTTTGAGATCTTTGGAACGCTTCGCCCTTTGCGCTCTAAAATCTAGTCTTAAGTCCAGAATGAATAGTAATACTCATTGACCTACTGTCTGCTTGATCTTTCCTTTTTCTGCTCAGGCATCTGCCACCACGTTCGCCTTGCCCGGGGTGATATTTTGAATCTCACATCGTAGTTCACTATAGTAGCTCGATTTCCACCGCATTTGGCGCATATTTAATCCTTCTGGTCAAAATATGTACTGGAGACTCTGTGTGGTCAGTGTGATAACACTTTTTGTCCCATAAAGATAATGTCTCCAGATTTTAACGAGCGATACCACGCACCCTATTTCAGCGTCGTTGGTTGGTATAATTTTTCTCATGCTTCTTCAACTGTCTTGACGCATATGCTATCACCTTGCCCCGTTGTATCAGTACCAGCACCTAAAACCTTGTTTTAATGCATCACAATAGACCACAAAGTCATAGGTCCATCGGGGCAGTGCTAACTACTAAGAGCATTGCTAGTTTCGCCTACAGGAATTTGGGAAGAAAGCTTCATCTTGCTTATCACCCCACACATACGTCTTATTCTTTTGAGTCAACAGGGTGAGGGGCTTTGCAATCTTGGAGAAATTCTCAATAAACCTTCGGTAGTAACCCGCCAATCCTAGAAATGAACGGATTTCAGTTGACGATTCAGGGGTCTTCCAGTTCTTGACCGACTCAACCTTGCTAGGATCCACGTGGATACCGTCACGGTTGACCACATGTCCTAGGAACTGGACTTCTTGTAACCAAAATTCGCACTTTGAAAATTTGGCGTACAACTTCCCTTCTGGAGTAAAGTCAAAAATCGTCTTCAGTGGACTCATTGTTCTTCTTCTGACTTGAGTAGAATTAAGATGTCGTTCAATGAGACAATTACAAATTTGTCCAAATACGGCTTGCAGACGCGGTTCATTAAGTCCATAAATATTGCTGGCGCGTTTGTCAGTCCAAATGGCATGACTGTGAACTCAAAGTGCCCGTATCGGGTTCTAAACGCGGTAGGGTCTTCGGTATATCTTCCTCTCGGACTCTCAACTGATGATATCCTGAGCGAAGATCTATCTTTGAGAAACAACACGCACCTTGTAATTGGTCAAACAAGTCATCAATTCTGGGGAGAGGGTAACGGTTCTTTATAGTCAACTTGTTTAGTTCCTTGTAGTCAATACACATTCTCATCGAACCGTCTTTCTTCTTGACAAAGAGCACGGGTGCTCCCCATGGTGAGTGACTTGGTCGAATAAAACCCTTCTCTTGAAGTTCTTTAAGCTGGTTCGATAATTCTAACATTTTTGAAGGGCACGGTATGGAGATTTCTAAAATAGCGATGCGCCTGGAAATCAGATCAATGTGAAATTCTTATCTTCGCACAAGAGTAACCTAACAGATCGTCTGGAAATACCTCAGGGAAGTCTCGGACAACACGTATGTCATCAAGCTTTTTCTCATCAGCCTTGATACATGCAAGTGAACGAAGATCCTTTTCCGGCCTCTCGCCTTGAACTTCAAGAATCTTGCCATTCAGAAGAGGAAATCGGACAATCTTCTCATAAACAATCGATGAAGTCGGTGATTGCCAACAAATCCATTCCATGATAACATCAAAGCCTTCCTAGCCGGTTAGGTAACAGTCTATTTTGAACACGTGATTTAACAAGTGGACTCAAGGTGCACTACGTAAAATGGTATGGTGCTAACGCAATTTTTCGTATGCTAACTCTACTTCGTAGCTAGTGTGTTTTTTAGAGTTGGCAGGGGTAGGCAATATTAATAAAATGTGTAAACGCAGAAGATACAAAACTCTTCTCAGCACCCGAATCAAAGAGAATACAAGCGTAGTGATCATTAAGAAGAAACGTACCCGTGACCACATTCGGATTCTGCTGTGGATTTTCAACCACCACGTAAGCTCTCCCACGAGCTCCATCATTCTGCTGGTTCCTGCTTTTCGGACATTTATCTTTTGTGAAATGTCCTTTCTCTCCACACCCGAAACATGTCACATTTTGCAGGGAGTCATTACCTGCACCCTGAAGCCTAATTCTACAATCCTTCTCCAGGTGCCCAAATCTTTGGCATCTCCGACACTTTTGAGGACACGGTCCATGATGATGTAAGTTGCACCGATTACATTTTGGTAAATTTCCAGCATAAATCTTTCCTCCAGCTGGGGCTTGCCAGGCATATGCCCTGACATTTTCCTGTCTCCTGTTTTGTTGCTGGTGATGATTGTTGTTTCGGTTGCGGTTATTGTTGTTGTTGTAGTTATTGTTGTAGTTATAGTTATTGTTATTGTTGTTTCTCTGGTTGTCTTCCCATTTCCTTTTATTGCTTTCCCCAATTCTTGCAGCCCTACCCTGAACTGCTTGCTCGACCAGTTCACGGGCCATGTTGATTGCCTCATGCAAGGTCGCAGGGCTTGGAAGAAAGTGATGTTTCCCTTTGATTCTTTCAGGAAACCCACGGAATATACTTTCAATCGTCTTCTTTTCAGTAGGCAACCATATTCATGGGACACATCTAATGCCAGGTTCGTGAAATGATTGATGTAAGCTTAATATCATTACTTTCAGAGTCAGAGTCCAAAGCTCTTGTTCCATCCTTTGGATTTCAGTTGCTGGGCAGTATTCAGTGGTCATCATAGCTTTCACGTTGCTCCAGGGGATCTGATTAGCATTAGCAAGTCCCAAAGTCTGAACATTTCCGTTCCACCAGGTCAGAGCACGACCCTCGAACGTGCACATAGCATTACCTCACTTTGTCATCTTGCAATTTGCAAATTTCAAACACTCTTGCTCCATCTTTTTCAAACCATATTTCAGTCCGACTTACACTTCCGTCCCTTGAAAGAGAGAGGGCTTTCCATTTTCATAAATGTCTTATAGAACATCCATGCATCCCCTGGTAAACAGTTACTCCAGTATTTGTTTGATCTGGATCCCACCAGTATTGTTTGAGGTCAGCTCTAGTCTTTTCCTATTTTTCAATGGCTTTTAGCCACACGCTTTTCCACTATCTTCCTAACAGATTTCTTCTTAAATCTCCTGGGCGGCATGATTCTAGCAACATACGTACACAATTCGTTAAGAATTTGTAAAGGTATGCAAAGTCATGGCACATGGTAAATAATGGAGAATGATATAAATAATCATAAAATTAAATCAGGATAGTCAATATTCACATAAGTTGAACCCGAATAAAAATAGAATATTGATATGTCAAAAGATGACGTAAAGAGATCGAATTTAAGTCACAAAGTATAATATTATATAAGATTATATATATTGCAATATGATAATCGGAAAAGTAAGTAAGGACAGGGAATACGCGCGGCGGGATATCAGATAGCGATGACGGATTCTGTTTTACTAAATGAAAGAAAAGAACCTTTAAAACTTTGTGGTTTAGACTGGTTTGAAATGACCCAGAGGTCCCTATAACCTTGGCTCTGGGTACATCTGTAACACCCCCAAAATCAGGTAGCCGCGGTGATGGTAACATTGGGGTGACTAGTCAAAGTACAACAATCAAGATATAGCAACGGACCCTTTAAATGGACCTTTTAAGATATGATTTCTTAGATGCCGTAGCAAAATATCAGAGTTTCATACATAGGTCCATAAGTTTTAAAAGTCATAAACATTCTTAATTAAACAAAAGCTTCATAATACAAAAGATGACTTAGTTTTTAAAGAATAATAAAATTTAACATAAACTTTAGATTAAAACACAGAATCGTCTTCATTGATCTCGCCACGGCTTCCCGTCCAATCTTCAATACTAGGACCTGATGAAATTACATGCTATAAGTCAACAATACGTTCGAGTGAAATCATATGGTATATTAGTCTAAAAAGGTGGACCACAACGATCGAAGTAATAGTTAGACTCTGAAAACACATTCAGAGTCCACAACATTTATTATTGCACTAAGCTATTGCCACCGAAGCCTTAACTAGATTTGTCCCAATCAGGAAAAATGGGTTGCTTGCAACACCCTAACATCTCTTAATGTTAATGCACCCGATCTAACTAGTGACACAAGAAGGGGTGGGGATTGTTAGTCCCGATTAAGGAATCTTATCCATATCCCTAGCGCTCAACTTAATAATGCAATTAATGATCATGATAAATAGGGACTTCACGGCAATAAGGAGCTTAGGCATAATAATCAGGCAGTAATCTGGATTAGCATTACCACTTTGTGAAAAAAACTAATTGTGTCCAGTAGTAAAAACAAGCAATGAATGTACCCCGTAGATTTTGTAAACAAATGTAGAAAAAGGTGGCTATGAACTCACTTGAGGGAATGGAAACTAACAAGATTCGCGATAGAAAATGCGTTCATGAAAATGATGGCATCAACCTATCCAATATAGGTCGTATAAAGTACTAAACACTTGATTAATATAGCTCATCATACTATCGTTCGGGCTATCATAATTAAGAGGTCGTGTAGTGAACGTATGAGGAGCTAGGACACTTTAAATCGTAAATCCAACAACTCGTCGATACGCCACCCTGAAGAGGCCTCATCATTATGAAACTCCCTAGTAATATAGTACTTTGATAACTAATACAACGTATGATTCTATATAGCTCATCTCCGTTACTTAGTTTAGTGAAACATGATTATAACGAAAAATGTTTTATAAGTTATACCTTTGGTAAAAATGGCGTAACTTTATCGTTTCTAATCTCGTTTTTCGCGCGTTTCTTACGTGTCCAGGCCTTCGTATTAAGTCGAGTTATCAAAAATATAACTTTTTAAAATTTTAGTTTCTTCGAATGAAATAGTGTTTTTACTGTTCATAACAGACATATTACTTATTTTTCTAGTTTCGTTATCGTAAACTGTTAACGTCGTATTTTATTTTTTCTAGCTCGTTTTTAACCGATTCTTTCGAGTGATCTCGTAATTAAAAGTTATATCATTTTTTTTGATGTTTTCAAAAATATCACTTTCTGTAATGAATAGTAAATTTTATAAAAATAGTTTTGTAAAGTATTTCTCGTCGTGTAAATCGTCAACTATCGTAATCTTTTTCGTTATAATTCGGTTTTTCAGTTTTCTTATCATTTTGGATCGTCTGAGGGTTAATTATTTTTATATAATGTCAAACCTACTGTATGAAACACGAATTTAAAACAGCCCTTTATAACATTTATGTATACTTTTAATCATAACCTTCTTAAGTAAACTTTAAAACCCTAATTCATACAAATATTTTTATTTATTAAAAACATGTTAACATATTATTAATCCATTTTTCCTGATATATATAAACAATATGACATAAGAAAAGTGTGGTAAAATTCATAAACATAAGTGTAATTCTTTTACATATTAAAAAAAATCCTAAGTGGTAGTGATTTAGCAAAAAGAACTTGTAAGACATAACATCATGATAAATAAAAGTATGAAGGTATTAAGAAGACCTTAGGAAGGATGTATGTGATGAGAAATAAGTGCTAAACCCGTGTTTAGACTCAAAACCAAAGCTTGTACAATGAAAACCCTAGTTTCACTTTTCTTGATTAATACTTGAAAAAGGTAATCCAATGCTTGGAAACACCTTAGAATATCTTAGGATGGATGTGTATAGATGTGTATAGGTTGTAGAAAATTTTGTATGGATTGCTTAGAGGGGGGGGGGGGTTGAGCCGTGAGCCATAAGAGAGAAAGAGAGGGATTTTTGTGAAAATTTTTACTAGTGTTTTGCTATATATGTGTTATTGAATGCATATAATTTTAATAAGTGTTTAAACTAGTCAAAGGTGAAATAGGAGTCCAAGGAACATGAGGAGGGTCTTAGGGAAGACTCTTGGTCAAAGGGAACAAGGTATGGGGGGGTTTAATTACAAGTGTTGTACATTTGACCAAAGTGTGAACTTTTTCTTATTTCTTTGCATCAAATGCCCTAAATTCGGCTAATATAAGATATATATGATGTTGTTGAGTAATTTTTATGTATTGGGTATAAAAGTGGGTATTTGTTGAAGCGCAGAAAAGTTTTGGTGGTTCCGGGAGTGCCTAAACGCAATTTATCGCGAAACGTATACACTTTACGTATCCGATAAAAATAAAATAAACAAAGTTAATAATTTTTCTCAAAATAATTATATAACCCTTGCTTGATGTAAACATTTATTTGTTTGGTGTCCGTTTACGCTAAACGATAATTTTTGACTTACGCGATTTAACTTAACTATTAAAAATAAAAGTAAACGCGTACGAGAAAGAAAAAATAAATAAATAAATAATTAGTAAAATAGATGACGTCGTAAAAGACCTGAAAATACGGAATGTTACAGTCTAAAGATCCTTTGTACCGCATTTAAGTGCTTTTCGGTAGGCCGAGCCTGATACCGGGCACACATGCATATAGTAAATTGTAGGTCAAGTCTACTGGCTATAAGATAACAGAGGGAGCCAATCATACCACGATAGTATAATGGATCTACAGCTTTCCCATCTTTATCCTCATCCAGTTTGGACTTCTCCACCATGGGAGTATCCACTTGGTCACAAGATTCATAGCCATATTTCTTTAGTGATTTAAGAGCATATTTAGATGGTTTATGTTAGATGCATCTGGGACTTGAGAAATTCTGTAGTCCTTAAGAAAAAATGAGATTTTACCATATCGACATCTTGAATTTCGAACACATTATTTTAGCGAATAGATCACAAAGTTCAGGAGTAGATGCAGCAAAGATAATATCATCAACATAGATTTGTACCCGTAGAAGTTCCTTGCCTTCTCTACGGATGACACAAGAGTAGGATCCACTGAGCTTTTGAGAAAGTCAGTGGATTTCAGGAATGAATGGACAACATATCATACTAGCACGTGGAGCTTGTTTCAACCCATAAAGAGCTTTCTTAAGCTTGTAGACGTAGTTAGGTTTGTCTGGATCCACAAATCGTTGGTTGTGAATAAACCTCTTCTCGCAGAATTACATTCAGAAACGCAGTTTTTCACATCCATTTGCTAGCATGACCATGTTCTGATGAGCAAACAAACGCTAAAAAAATTCGTATAGCCTCTAATCTTGCAACCGAAGTGAATGACTCTTCAAAATCGATTCCATCTTCTTGGAGATAACCACGAGCGACCAACCGAGCCTTGTTTTTCAAAATACCTTCTAACTCATCAAGCTTAACCTTATAGATCCACTTAAGAGTGATGACAAATGCTTTGTCAGGAGGAGGAACAAGTTCCCAAACTTCCGGGAAACCAAATTTTCAAAATTCATCAAAGTTCCTCTTGCATAGCTTCATCCAACATGCTTGGATGTTAAAGCATTGTGTAGTTCTTAGGTTCAACTGATGTGAGAAAGGCATCATAGTAGCAGAATAAGGCTGGGTTTCATGGAGTTGTAGTATGTGGAAACTGGTTGGTCCGAGAGCCCGATTATTTCTCAAGTGGGTGATACCTTTAGTCATTTGCTATTGTGTTCAGAAGAAACTTGGGGGGGGGGGGAGGGGGGGGGGGGCGGGGGGGAGGGGAGGGTGGGGGGGTGGGTGGGGGGAGGGGGGGGGGGGGGGGGGGGTGTGGGGGGGGGGTGGATCGAGAGGCATAATTGTATGAAAACATCTGATGATGAGGATTATCAGAAGTAACTTCTGTAATTGGAATACCAAAGACGGACCATTACCCATATGTGCGTCTTCAATAATCATGATTGTCTTCTTCAACATATGGAGAAATAATAGGAGTTGAGTTTTCTTGTGTTGTATGAGAGTTACTTGGTGATGTGCATCTTGTATCAACTATAGTTGAGCTGATAGGGTGAACCAGTTGATACAGCATGTTCAGGTGCAACTTCAGGAATAGGAGCAATGACTTCTGGTGCTTGTAAATCAACATAAGGTGGGGGATTAAGTGACTCATCAAACATTGGTTGAAACAACAAATCCCAGTCAGATCTCGAAGGTGGTACAAATGGTGTTGAAGAAGGAGGGTTTGGCACGAGTCCTGAACTGATTGTTACAGGAGTCATTTCATGAAGTGCGGGTCCTGAACTGCTGTGTTCAGAAGCCATCGCGGTCAGCTCATCAAAGTCAACATGAATGGTTTCAATTATTCGTCTGGTACGTCTGTTGTAAATCCGGAATGCTTTCTTCGTGGGTGCATATCCAATGAAAATACCAATGTCAGCCTTCGGTTGTAACTTGCCCAAATTCTCGCTATCATTCGTTGGGTAGCAGAGTGCACCAAACACATGTAGATACGATAGATCGGGAGGTTTGTCGTGTAAAAGCTCGTATGGTGTTTTACCGTGACGACGACGTATCATGGAACGATTTTGGGTATAACAGGCTGTGGCAACCGCTTCGGCCCATAGAAATAAAGGAGCTTTTGCATAAATTAACATAGTGCGGGCTGCTTCAATTAGCGTACGATTTCGTCTTTCAACAACACCGTTTTGCTGTGGAGAGCGTGCAACTGATGTTTCATGAGAGATGCCAACCTTCTCATAATATTCACGCAATGTCTGATTAACAAACTCAGTTCCATTATCTGTTCTGATGCGACGAACGGTTTCCTTAAGCCGTACTTGGATCATCTTCAAAAAGTTGATAATAAAAGCTGGAGCCTCATCTTTTGATCGCAAACATTTTACCCATGTAAATCGAGAGTAGTCGTCGACAATAACGAGGATGTACTTCTTTCCATTGACACTCGCGACACGCATTGGCCCACATAGATCCATATGCAACAGATAGAGTTTTTCTTGATTGGTGTCCTCAGATTTGGGTTTGTGGGGTTTCTTTGAACTTTTGCCTAATGCACATGCAGAACATAAGTGATCCTTTTCAAACTTGAGTTTAGGGAGACCGCGGACAAGTCCATGTCTGGCAAGATGATTAATAGCACCAAAGTTCAAGTGAGATAGACGACGATGCCATAACCAGGACTTGGTTTTAGATGCCTTTGACAATAGACAAATAGGAGAGGATGCCATCATATTCCCAAGTGAGAGTGTATAAAGGTTATCCCCTCGAGATCCCGTCAGTAAATCAACACCTTCTAGATTGCGAATGAAGCATGTGTGTTGACGAAAGGCCACTTCGAGATTGGAATCACATAATTGTCCCACAGAAAATAGATTATGCCCAAGTCCTTCAACGTAATAAACCCTTGAGATAGTAACATTCCCAATCTAATAGTCTCCAAAACCCATTATCTTTGCAACTTGATCATTTCCGAATTTAACTGTACCCAAGAATTTACTGATGAAATTGGTGAGCTGAGAGCGATCTCCGATTATGTGCTTCGAGCGATCTCCGATCATGTGCTTCGAGCAACCGGAATCCAAATACCAAAGGATGATTTGGACAACCTGCATTCATTCAGAGAAGTAGATGGAATATTGGTTTTTGTAGATCCCCAGGATTTACTGGGTTCCTGTTTGTTAGCAGACATTGGTTTTAAAACCTTAGTTTTGCTAAC
>BQNB010004140.1:0-20284 GCA_026074375.1 Tanacetum coccineum | reverse complement strand
TTTTTTATCAAAGATGAAAAATTATGAAAGTGTGTGTGTGTCTTGGGTGGTTCGAACAAAAGAAGGCAATAAGAAGAGAGAAAACCAAAATTTTAGTGTGTGTGTGTGTTATGAATGAGATAATGAAAGTATAGTGGGTTAAATAATACAAGTTTACTTCACACACTAAATGTGTGTATGTGTGTTTCGTGTACAAGAGACAAGAAGGGGGAGGGGACCAATTTGATCCTCCAATCAAATTCAAGTTATAACAAATCATGTGATCAAGGCTTGTCTTATTGATTTTGAATTCAAACTTGCTCACCAAGGGTGATAAGGGTGTTTGTTTGGGCCGAACAAGATAAGGGAAGGGGGCCAACTAATTTTCTTTATTTTATTTTGCTAGTGCTTCCCAATTAATTTAATTTTCATGTCTTGCATGTAAAAACTCATGTTATAAGTAAACTACGATTAACGCAAGTAACGAAATGAATAATGGTATCTCCGAAAATTATGAAATTTTAAATATTGTCATAAAATGTAAAAATGTGGCTATTGCCAAAATACTACAACGTTAGGCATCCCGGTTCGCTCCCGGAGACGATTCTCAGATAAAAGCGGAAATACTTCCCGGTTTCACGTAAATGCTAAACGAAACTTTAAAAATTCAAATTGCTAAACGAAAACGACTAACTTATTGGACGGAAATTCTCGGGGTGTAACACACACTCAACTAAGATACATAATCACAGAAATTAAAACATTTCAAAACCATTTGCATCATTTCTATCCCAATTTAAAAACAATGTAAAAAGAGGGACTATGATACTCACCTGATGCTCAACGCAGCTTCCTAAATATCCTAACACAAAACTACACAATAAATATAAACATGTTACACGTGACTAAGACAAATGCTTAAGTACATGCAACAATCATATGATGGATGTATAAGGGGTTGACATACCTCCATGGGTCACCCCGAAACCATGCCTGACTTTAACCAACTCATTTACTCATAAGTCTACTTAACTACATTTTACCCAAAAACGCATAATTTTTATGACATTTCCAATTTTCCAAACCATATCTATTGACCCTCATAAATTCCCAATAAAATCATCCATAAACTTCCATAAGTTTACTATTTACCTTATTTTTCCACTAATTTACTCCCATACTTAAATGCCCCAAATAAATTCCAACTTTTAATTACTCAAATTCGGATCTGAACGCGCACTAAAATGTTTGACCTTACTAACCATACTTAGACAACTAATCAGAAGCTAAATCTTTGAGGAAAGTTAATAGACATATAGAACTTAACTTATGTGTTTTGGCTAACCTTAATTCGAATTTTAAATAAGGGTTTTACCTCTCTAATTCTGACCCAAATCTGACTTGTATTTAATGTTTTGATAACTTTTCTTGCAACGACCATTTGACTAACTTTTCGAACTCAAAATCGTTTGAGGCTAGACTTTTTGAAAAGTAGACTCTCTGAACTACAATTTAGGCACTAGAACACCTCAAAATACGTTACCATCATTGAGATATCATCACTTGAACACATACCTAAAATCTGCCAAACCTTAATTCACGAATTAACGCGATCTAACCCTAACCGTTTGCACCAATATGATCCTAATCAAACCCTAAACGCACTAGCATGATCATAACATCATTAATTACAGAAGTCTTAAAACCCTAATGATCTATCATAATGTTTGTTACATGATTTAAAAGAATGAATAAGAGTAGAATCATTACCTTGCTTACTTACCCGCTCCTAACACGAACTAGCTCTTAATTTCTTGGATCAATTTTTTTGTCTTCCTTGTTCTTAGGGGTGAAGGTTCGTACGACACAAGAGGAGAAAAGAAGAGGCAACTAATGAGCTAGGGTTTTATATTAAACTAATTAAATAGAATCCTAATCTAACTAAACTTAGGATTAGATGAAATATATTTTTTTCTCTTTAAAACCGATCGCCCCCCTTGTGTACATATTTTTATATTTTTTTATTATTAATTATATAATTACTTACATTACCTTAATTTCCTACAAAAACCTTGATAAATTTGGTAAACCTTTTGCATGAAAAACTAAATACTAACTTTCCATTTATAGATTTCATTTCACCATAATACTTTCTATTTTTAGAAAGTTCATTACTAATTCTCATATTTCACGAACCTAATTCACTTCCATTAAGACATACTTTCTATAATAATCCAACACATAATTATCCACATATTGACGTAGCAATGCATGCAAACACGTCACTCATTTCCATTGTCACTACACGTGAATAAAAATGGAAATAACCCTCAAATATCTCAAACTCATTCAAAAATGAAATAAACACGCATCTCAGAATATATTCATATACACAGATAAAGCCACATAGCACACGCATATAACACGTATAGACACTTAGCCAACTCTAAAGGTATGACTAACCTTCTCAAATTACGGGTGTCACGGTTAAGGTTAGAAGTCCTTAGGTATGATTGAAAAAAGGAGTAAAGTGAGATTGGGAAGAATGTTATCCAAGGCATGAGTTATCACTGGAACAATCCCAACATGGTGATAATGAGGACGCGTTGGTTTAACATTGAAGGGTTGAAGAAAGAAAAAATAATTGTAAGGATAAAGGGTGTAAAGAAAGAAGCCCTCCATACAACTTTAGGTAGAAACCGGGTCAATGCATAATCTATCGGTAACCACAATGATGATTCTGGTATTAAATGCAAGTCATCATGGACCCAGTGATGCAAGGCACAACCCTCCCAGCTACTCAAGCTTCTCTCAAAAGAAGTTTGTTTCATTTCGCACGGAGTACAACACGCTTCTATCGACCTTCTCACTCCGAGATCGTATATATTGAAAAGGTGGCAGTCCACTCCAGCCTCCGATCACCAAAAAACAAAAGTGCACTTATAGAGTCTAGAGCCAATGGCGTACAATTTCTCCTCCTTCAACAACTTCAAAATCAACCTAAGGTGTCCTTCATGCTCCTTTCTCTCTTGGAGTAAATCAAAATGTCGTCAATAAACACGATCACAAATCTATCCAGATACGGTTTGTACACCCTATTCATTAAATCCATGAATATTGCCGGTGCGTTAGTCAAACCAAACGGTATTACTTGGAACTCGTAGTGACCAATCGATCCAAATGCGGTCCCTTAGAATGTCTTTCCTCTCAAACTCTAAGTTGGTGATAACCAGATCTCAGGTCGATCTTAGAGTAGACTCTTGATCATTGCAATTGATCAAACAAATCGTCGATTCTCGAAAGTGGGTATCGGTTCTTCACAGTAAGTTTTTTTAGTTCATGGTAGTCGATACACATCTGAAAAGAACCATCTTTCTTTTTGACAAACAAAACCGGTGCTCCCCAGGGTGAGGAATTAGGTCTTATAAATCCTTTGTCAGAAAGTTCTTGCAACTGAGTGGATAACTCTTTCATTTCGGCTGGTGCTAATTGATACGGGGTTCATGATACAGGTGCAACACTAGGGATTAAGTTGAATTGAAATTCAACTTGTCAAGCAGGTGGTAATCCAGGCAGATCGTCTGGAAAGACCTCCGAAAATTCCCGTATGATCGGCACGTCCTCAAGTCGCTTCTCCTCTAACTTATCCTCAACCTTCTTAGATGTAACTTGCGCTAGGTAGACCTGACATCCCTTCTGAATAAACACTTAAAAAAAAAAAAAATAAATTGGGTCCTCGTATACGATATGATGTTCAGCTTACTTCCGTTGCCATAATCGTTACCTCAGATTATCAATTCTTCGTCTCTATAAGGTATACAGACGACCTTCTAGTCATAAACGATCATAATCGTTACCTCAGATTATCAATACTTCGTCTCTATAAGGTATATAGACGACCTTCTAGTCACAAATGATTAACGCGTGGTATTTTGCCAACCAATCCATACCGATGATGACGTCAAAACTACCAAGTTCTACGGCCATTAGGTCTATGTCGAATGGTTAACCTAATAATCCTAACGTGCAACATCTAAGAACAACATTTGTTTATGAGATTCTTCCATCGGCAAGTTCTACAATATAACTAGTGTCTAAAGTGGATGGTGTAATATCAAGTAAAACACTAAAGGTAGACGACATAAAACTTCTATCGGTGCCCAAATCGAATAACATGGAAGCATAACAGTTATTGAGAAGAAATGTACCCGTGACAATGTTGGAATCAGGGTTTGTTCCTCCTCCACCAATGGCGTAAGCCTTTGCTGTAGCCTCATTACCTTCAGTCTGGTTTCCAGTCTTGTTTCCAACTCTGTTTCTTGTCTGGTTTCTACGGTTCTGATTCCTCAACTTAGGGCAATCCTTCTTAAAATGTCCCTGTCTTCCACACTCGTAACAAACAACACCCTACTGATTTCCAACTAGAGCTCTCTGAGTGTTTAGGTTAATAGTCGTCGAGACAATATACCCTCATTCAGGTGTCCAACCTTACTACTGTTATTGCTCTTCACTGTACATGGCCCTACATGAGTATTTGAGCTACTTGTAGCAAAGTGGGTGAGGTATCCACCCCCCCCCATATACCCTCTCCTCTCATTGTTCCCAGTCGTGTAAGCTTTAACCACATTCTGCCCACTAATATTTTGCCTCTTAAATGGCGGTTGTTGTCGATGGTTATCCCTCGATTTACTTTCCATCCTCCTCTTAGTCTCAGCACTCCTTGCAGCATAACCTTGAAGCTTCTTATCCATCAATTGGTTAGCAATGCGTACGGCATCTTGGAATCTAGCTGGGTTTGCAGCAATCACATTTCCTTGAATGTTGTCTGGTAGCCCTCCAATAAACCTCTCCACTTTGTCCTCTTCATTAGGGACCATTCTAGTACACAACAAAATCAACTCCTGAAACCTTTGAGTGTAGACAGTCAAGTCGTTACCTTTCACGGTCAGATTCCACAATTCAGTTTCCATTTTCTGAATCTCGTTCCTTAGACAATACACCTCAGTCATCAACTTCATATGTTTTGCCCAACTCATGGGATAGGCGGCCTCATTCCCAATCGTTCTCTTATGGGAGTTCCACCAAGTCAATGCATTGTTCAGAAGCGTGCACGAAGCATACTTCACTTGGTACTTCTTTAGACAGTTGCTAATGTGGAAGACTCTTTCCATCTTCTCGAACCAATGAGTCAATCCGACAACACTTCCATTCCAAATAAATAAGTGACCTAGCACTAAACTTTCAGGAAGGTCTTTGATATGTGAGCACATCTCTAGCAGGCAAAAATCCTCCTGAAGTTAAAGCCATATTCTCCTCCCGATCCTATTAAACCATTTCCATTCCTCCATTTCCATTTCCTTCAATTCCATTCCTCCATGTTCTCCCATTTCCTTCCCCTCCCATCACCGTTTTCCTCCATTTTCATTTCCTCAATCTCCAGTATCCTCTATTTCTAATTCCTCCTACTTCTTCTTGTTATCGACTCATCTCCCATAAGGGGTCCTAAGGTTTCTGACAGCGTCGCGCACTCTCAATGCTTCTACCATCCGTCGATCGCTTTGGTCGTTGACTGCTTCTCATGTCCTTAATGCTCTAGATCGTGTGTTAGGCATCTTCCTACAACATATCAACGTAACACTCGGTGAGATTCCTAGGTGATGCGAGATCACTAACGGGGTTAAATAAAATTTGCGATTACTTCACATAGAAAATACATGATCAAAAATATATTCATGGAAACCCCATAACGCATGATGCAAAAAGCATAAGTAAATCAAATTACGGCATCATATCATAGATAAATATCAATTTCATATCTTCGGTCATTCGTGCTTACATCACATGGTTTCAAAATACATAAAATACGAGTTTACTGACACTAACTAATCAACCACTAAAACGCGTACTGGTCAATACGCAACATAATCTAAGGAAGGTAGCCAATGTGCTTTTCCTAGCACAATACCCCATAAATCTGCCCAACTCTCACCTACGGATCCATAACATCAAAACCGTAATTCTGCCACAAAGCTCTCTCTGACAATAACGTGCCATGCCGCGCTAGAGTCGGTCAACTCTCTGACTCTCAACACTCGTGGTGTCTTTAAGCCTCCTGTTATCCCTCTCTAACTCAGCAACTCTCTCAGTCAAAACAGTGAAACTAGCCGACTCAACCAGCCCCACAATCCTTACGTCCCTAGCGATTTTTGCCTCTAAACTCCTCAATGCCTACTAACGATGGACTTGGTATAGCCTAGGTGTGATCATGGAACCCTCTTAACCAAGATCTCCCAATGTCCTCATACATAACCTTTACTGCTCCCTCTTGAGCAAGCTCAGGGGTATCCTCTGGCATCACAGGATGCGTAACCCTCTCAACTCTGACCTCAACCGGGCACCTTGTACCTGTCTCACTCTCCTCTCGATCAACAGCCTCAACTAAAACTCTATCATCAATCCCTCTATCTCTAAGAGCATCCACATAAGCGAAACACTTGTCAATCTCTGCCTGAATCTCAGGGTCAATCTCAATCCCGTCGCTCCTTACAACATCAACATCCATCACTAAATCAACCCCTCTAGATCTAGATGGCTCAGAACTATTATCCTCGAAGTCAACTCCCAATCTAACCTCTCTAGGTACATATGGCTCAAAACTATCCTCCGAACAACCCTCTAAATCCGTAGCTATCTCAGGACTCCTAATCCTCTTAGGTGATGGTAAAAGGTCAGCACGTACATAAGACAATGCTCCAAGGGTAGGTGAAGATAACGGTATAGATGCAACAGCGGATCTACTCCTCTTGCAAGAAGGGCTCGCAGAAGAAGAATCATGAGATGGTCTATCGAAAATAGCAGTAGATGAACGATGAATACTCGGTACCAATGAAGATAAATGATGACTAGGTCTTATACCCGATGATGGTATGGGTAATGAATGATCAGAAGATGAACGACTAGATGTAGAATTAGATAAAGCATTCACAGAAGAAACCGAAAAAGTCTCTGATGATGAACTCGATGATAAATCCGTCGAAGAATCATCCGAAGAAAAATGATCTGAAGAAAGGTAATCAACTGAATGTCTCACAGCAAGACGATAAGTAGGTAACGGTCCAACTCTCTTCCTCGCAGTCATTATGTGTACCGGCCCATTAAGATGGTAGCGGTATGGTCGACCATGAGGAATAGGCTGCCTAGGTACAAGAATCATAACTCGACGTCGAAGTGCACCAGATGCAACAGGTAAACTCTAGGTAGAAAGGGTAGTCTTAGTGAATGGTGTACCATGGGTAGGTGATCGTGGTGTATCAGGTATATCACTGTCTGAAGAATCATCAGTCGATGAAAGAAATGGTGAAGTAGCTGGTAGTGGCGGTATATTATCTAATGACGAATCCTCGGATGGATCAAACTCTGTATCAGATGCGGGTAAATAATTAGGTGATGCGGGTGTATAATCAGATGATGGTGGTATAGTGGGCGAAACAGTATGTATCGGTGTGGTATCAATATGGGTAGTAGGTGGAATCACAGAAAGTGTAGTGTTAGGGATAGTGGTAGGGATAGTACCAAAAAAGATAACTCGTCTAGTAGATGTCCCTACACTCTCCTTAGACGAATCTGATGAAACTAAGATAAAAGAGATAGCCAGGACCTGTACAAGCAAAAGTTTATATAAATATCCTTTATATCAACCATGCATGATGCAGAAAAGAATGATCAAATGGGTAAATGAACGAATGAATGTATAGATGAATGAGTGAATTAATAAACCATCGGATGAAGTACCACGAAAAAAAGGTAATATAACTATAGTAATATTAGTTATACTTAGTATTTAATTACATAGTACGTATACATATTACATATATATAAAATCACATAACGTACATATAATCACGTAGGATCACATACTGGTTATAGACCAGACCTAGTTTATACTACCTGGTTCTCTATAATCTTGTCTCTTGATACCAATCTGTCACACCCCCAAATAGGGTCTCATCCAATTGAGTGTCTAGGGGCGTGACGTTATTGAATATCTCAAGTACAAAGCATAAAGAATGACCTCTAAGGGTACGTTTAATAAATAAACACTGTTGCATAAATTCAAAATATTAATAAGTTTTACATCGATCAAATTTCAAAGATAAAATTGTTAAAATGCGTAAGCTTAAATAAGTTCAACAATGGTATTTGAAGACATAGATAAATTTCTGGTAAACTGGTCCGGGCACATAGACTTCACATAAGTCAGGCAACAACATCCATGCTAAGCACTTGAGAAAAACATGCTTAAAACGTCAACATAAAGTTGGTGAATTCATAGGTTTAGTACAAAGGTAATTAATGTAGACCACAAGATTATCAAAACGTATGCGACAGTTATAGGAGATACAACTTCACATAAAGAGGCATTTACATTGCACTAAGCTCATGACACTGAAGCTAATACTGAAAGATAGCATGTACAATGCTATAAAGGCTTGCCCTTCAGGTGTCTGACCAAAGACCACCTAACTAGTTTTGACATGACATATATCCGTTAGTCCTTGGCAAACTCAAACTAGTAAGTGCTTCTTACCCGAATAGGGATAATTAGTCCCAATAGATCTATTTATTCACTCGCGCTAACTTAATCAGCCAGTCGATTAAAAGTGATTAACAGTTCATGATAAGTTGGGCAATAGTGGTCTAATCGCTACTTAGGCATCACGTAAACGGGGAATTTCTCATGTATAGTAATTGTGTCCAGTTTTAAAAGCATGTAATGTTTCCTACCCCGAGTTATAAAACAATTATTGAAAACAGTTAAAATTGGCGCTATGAACTCACCTTGATTGGTGAATCAAAGAAGAATAGTCTAGAATAAAATCACACGATAGCGAACAACGATTCGTAAAGACAACCTATGAATTGAAGGTTTGGTTTAATATCAGAGTAGCGCAGAAGTGCGGAAAATGCATAAGCATATACTAGTGTACTTTTGATAATAAGTTTATAAAAATTAACGCTAGTGATCGTATAATAGTTAAAATATTTTCGTAAGTAAAATGAGTAAATAATAGTATGTATATTAATATTATATACATATAAACGTCTGAGTAAGAATATATATTTTATAAGCATTTATTTATATATATATATATATATATATATATATTGATCGGCACATTATTAAATTTCCATTTATCTAGTTTTATCATGTGCTTTTTCTAATATTTACTAAGTATAATAATTTATAAAAATTTTGGCATGACCCGTTTGTGTTTACACGTTTTCCAAAGTCGTAGACTTAAATAAAAACTATTTTCAAATCACTTTCAATCCTCTTTTCATAATTACAAACTATACATAATCAAATCTCTTATTATTCGCAACGTCCAACGTTTAAAATGAGTTAAACGTATAGCGTCTAAGTGGTACACTATTAAATAAGCTATTCATGAACTTATCCAATAAGCTACACCGTAGCTTTGCGCCTTGGTGTATTGTATTTATGTTGGGTCTTGGCCCGTTAAGTCCAAAAATGTAGTTTTACTTATCCATATAGACCGATAAGCAAAACATTAAATAATAAACATGCGACTTAATAATAATCTATCAATAAGCTCACAATAAGCCAATCAATAATAAGCCAACCACATAAGCTCAAAAATAAGCTCATGGTGTTGGGCCTTGTTTGTGGGACGCGACTATAAACCCAATAAGCGATATTCGGGCTTATTTATTAAACCGAATAAGTTTATCATTTGTCCTTTCAAAATAAGCTAGAAAATAAGTTAACAAATATAAGACGAAACAAAATAAGCTAAACAAACACTTCTTCCTTCTTTTTTCTATTTTGGGCCGAACCAAATTGTAACACCCCGCCAAGGCGGAATCACGAGGTGAAACTTCATGGATATCGTTACAACACAATGGTGTCTACTATAAAGATACTTTCCAAAAGTTATTAACTTAAGCCGAATTTATAAGATATAACATACCATTTTTTATTACAATGAAATAACGCGATTACAAAACTATACTTTGCCTTAATATTTCCTTTTTATTTATTTTTTCGAAAATTTATGAATAACCTTTTAAGGTTTATGTAGTTTTCAAAATCTTTGTTTTTACAATAATAAGTTGTAAAACTAGCAGTATCCATCAAGATGGATTATGAATAAAGTACCAAGTTATTTTAAAGATTAAGAGACTTACAAAAGAATTGGTTTAGAAGATGATTGATTGAAACAATCCAAAAATGTTGTTTATAACTAACCCGAACACAATACAATATTCAAAACTTCGAACATAATATCTTCAAAGGTTTTTGATCAAGTTATTAGAAATTATGAGTGGTTGTGTGTGTGTCTTGGGTTGGTTCGAACAAGATGAAAGCCAAAGATAGAGAGAAAACCTCAATATTTAGTTTGTGTGTGTTTTATGAATGAGGAAAATGAGAGTAATATGGTAATAAGTAATGAAAAGTAGTTTATTCACACACTTTAATTGTGTTTAAGTGCGTGCATGTAATAGGACAAGAGAAGAGAGGAGACCAAAAATCGATTCTTAATCATAATGATACTTAGGGACAAAACAAGATTTTGTTAATTCTTGTTTTATTGATTTGCAATTCAATATTTGGCATTCTTTGGTTACATGGGTTTTTTCTGCATTGATGGTCTTAGTGTTTGTTTAGAGGCCATACAAAGACAAAGGAGGGCGGGGGGACAAACGAACCAAATGATTCTTTGATATTTTATGATTGTAGTGCTCTGTGATTTATTTCCTAAGCCTGTCCCTGCATTATGCTTACATTTAAATAAAACACTATTCACGAAGTAACAGAACGAATCCCTGGTACCAAAAATTATATAATTTTACCAATATTGCCCTTAAAAATTATTAAAAACGTGGGCTGATGCCAAATATACAACGTTTGGTGTTACCGGGGTCACTCCCGGTGACGATTCTTTGTTTAAATCAGACAGAAAACTCCCGGTTAAGACGTAAAAGTTAAACGAAACTTTAAAAAGTCCAAAAATTATGCGGGAACGTGGTAACGGCTAAATTATATGAATGGAAATTTACGGGGTGTCACACCCTTTTGGTATCATTCACAGCCTTAAAAACCATTTGTAATTGTCCCCCTTTAACAATGTGCCAATCGATATTCGAAAACGTTACGCACATGAAGGGGTGAAGCTTGCAATTGAGTGTTAAATTCACATCATTAGTTCATATATTTAAATCAAATTCTTCTCCCCTTATCAAAAATATCAAAGCTACTTGATATTTTGGATATCAATTGATTCAATTATTATGGTTTCGAGGAAAATAAATATCCAATTATTAACAAGACGATTATTCGAACATTTTTTACGCTCCTCAGAAATTAGATGAGGGTATTATTATGGTGTTTGAGTATGTTAATTGACAAAATTTTGGAATTTACTAGAAATTCTTGGAAAATTCATACAACAAACACTGTATATTGCCTATTTTTTAAGTCTACACTACATATATACATATTCACAAGTTATAAAATATTAAAAAAAATGACCTTATGATGACGAACACAATATGACGAAGTTATATTGTTCGTTAAAGTAGCCGGAGGTCAGTTTCGTAGTGTCTCCCACCAATAAACTTTTCAAAGCTCCTCATCATCCATCTTTCCTTCAGCTGCTTGTCAATTGCCTTGATCATGATATTAGCTCTTTTCTTTTCCAATGAACTCCATCTTCTTTGTGGCAGGTACTCAATTCGGATATTCTTAGTGATGTCATCCAGTGAAGTTTAAAGCCTTGTTAATGTGCCATCGTTGAACTTGTAGAGTTCATCTAAGCGCATCAACATGTTTCTCCCTTGGGTGTCAACATAAATGAATCCTTAAGGGTCTTGATATGGAGTGTATGGGTCCTTTTTCCTGATGTCGGGTCTTATAGTTTTAGGCTTGGTGATGTTGATCTTCTTCTGGTAACTTTTGACTCCTAGTTGAAGATAATCGACTCTCTTTGGAATCACCATGCTTCTGGTGAACATTCGTAGTGCTATAGCAAAGTCGAAAACATCTTCGCCCGAGATTTTGGTGAGACTATTATGAACAATAACGATTAGCATGTCCGCAATGTCATTGATACGAAGTCTTAGGAAGTCGCCTTCATTGAATGTGTAAAGATCGTTATCAGCTCTTCGTACTTCAATCTCTCTCAAGTACCCATACCTATGTTTTCTCATTACCTCGACCTGATTCACTGCCAGAATATGTTTGGTAGAGTACACATTATGACTGGATTCTAAGCCTCGTGCATATCCATAGAAGGTCTTACGTTGATCACTCCAATGTGAAACACCCCAAAGTGTAAGTTTATCAAAGGCGACTTTAACAAGACTCTGAATGTTTCGAACCATGTCTTCAATGCCTGGAAGATCATATTGTGCGACCTTTGTCTTTGTTATAGAAGTCGTATAGGTCATAGTCGAAATTCCTCCTTGCAGATACTTGAGATCGTTGTTGAAGAAGTAGTCAACCGTTACCATTTGATGATTCCCATTCATGACTAAACTGTGGGGTTTGGTAAGATTAAATGGATAATCACCATCTTCTGCGTTATCCCAATCAAGTTTCTCTGATAAAGCTTTGTAACATTCTTCAAAGTCATACTCCAACTTAGCATAATTGGTACGTATGCCTTTGAGAAGTTTGAATACTGGCCCTAACAGGGTTTCTTGAGTCAGATTGGTGATCTTCAGGTCGTTCATGATGTATGCAGAGAAGTCTATGGGAGTGATCATCAACTCATCAAAGGTTTTTGATAGTTTATTAGCAGAAGATGCAAAGTTCATTAACCAGCTTTGAGTAGGTCCTTGTTGTGGAGTCTTGCCAACATTCCAATCAGGATCAGTGGGTTCTTAAGGTCGTTTAATTTTAGTAAACTAATCCCGTTTAGATGCAACCTTTCCATTGGGTTCTTCATCATCATTCCCCATATTCTCTTCTTAATCCTGTGGCATATCAGAATCTCCAACCTCAAACTCTGGTTCCTCTGCATGAACAAACTTTCTAAAAGATGTTGATTGAGACTTGGTGCCTTTAGATGAGCCAGAATTTGATTCCTTAGCTTTCGAACCTTTTTGTTGGTTCTGCATCCTCGCTTGTATTCCCCTTCTTTAACCCTCGGTCAGATCCAGTGAATGGGTCTTCATCTTTATCTTTATCTTTTTGGCTTCTCTTCAATGAATACACTTTATCATAAGTGGAGAAGAGACTCTTGTCGAGGTCATCAGACTTGATCAATCCATCATAGCATTCTCTGTGTTCAGTAGCCGTCAGATATGATTAACTTTCATCTATTTTGTCAATAAGAATCTTCTTTAACTCAAATTCTATAAGCGAAGAAGCAGCCTCATATGTAAACTTTGGTTATGAAGACTCCTTGTCTAGAACCGCATGCTCAAGTGACTTAGTAACCATGCTTTTGATCACTGGTGGAGTAAAGTTAGACACTTCCTTTGGCAGAATCTGAGGAAGATGAATCTTAAGTTGCTCTGTGATCCTAGCAGTGATAGATGCAGACATGTAGTTCTTGAATTCATCTCTGGTGGCTCCTAGTCTTGAGTCTAGATGTTCATCAACTAGAGCAGTCACTTGAGTGTTGAGAGGATCATTCTTTTTGAGTTCATCAACTTCTTTTTTTAATGATGTGACTTTGTTTTTGAATTGGAAGACGGATGCGAAATTTGGATGTTCAAATGGAGGATTTGTTGCTTCAGTCGTTGGTGGTGGTGTTGGTGTTGATTATAGTAGTGGGGGAGAAAAGGATGGTAATGATTGTGGGATGATGGTGGTGTATATAGGTGAAGATTCAGTGATAACCAAAACAGGTACTGTAAAGAGTGTGGGTGTTTG
Source organism: Tanacetum coccineum (assembly GCA_026074375.1). Classification (NCBI taxonomy): domain Eukaryota; kingdom Viridiplantae; phylum Streptophyta; class Magnoliopsida; order Asterales; family Asteraceae; genus Tanacetum; species Tanacetum coccineum. The sequence goes on along the minus strand of BQNB010004140.1, from coordinate 6,402 downwards.
CTTGCTTGGTACTTCGTGATGGACGTGAACATCTATTGGAGAAACAATTTCTGCATATGTATAGGGAATGTCTGAAAAATTTAAGAATTTAGATGCCAAGTTTGATGAGTGAGAAGAGCTGGTAACTGGAACTTTAGTCTTCTGTGGAACAATAGAAAGTGTCACATAAGCATCTTCTATGACTTGATTGATTGTGATATCTGGATTTTCATTCTCTTGCTGGACGTTAATCATTTCAGCATCGGTACCCTCCTTTTGAATCAACCCTTCATCAGTATTAACTGGTTCATTCAGCCTTACATCTATATCATCGTCGAACTGATTGGTAGTATAATCCATTCTTTATCCTCATCACTTTCAACTTTATGTTCAACATTGGTTTCATCTTTATTGTCGGTAGAGTTGGATGGGGTTTTAATAAGCTCGTCATCCTTTTACTCTTCATCATCTTCAACATCTTCTTCATTCTCTTGTTGATCAGATTCGGAACCCATTTCACTTTCATCAGTTTCATGCTCGGAATCTGACCCCTTTTCATTGTCAGATTGGGTATTGTCTTCACAACTATCACTCTCTTGTTCATTTCCTTTACTCCTTGATTCTTGATCATTATTGCTGTTATATTCATCCCTTCCTCAAGATTCAGCTTCACTTTCAGTTGATTCTTCTTTAGTCACATTAGGAACCCTTGGTTTAACACCAGTTTCTTCATTTATGATGGAAGGTTTGATTTTTGCAGCACTTGGAGCAATTTTGGTAACAGTACCATAACTACTTAGATGAGTCTTGTGAAAGTCCCTCAAACTCTTCTTGCGAACTTCTTCATACTGAGCTTCTTCAGTTAATGCCACTTCAGAGAGAAAATTAATTCCTTTGCGTTTCTCAACACTCATCTTTTCCTTCTTCTTAGACAAAAACTTCACATGAGTTTCTCTAATGATAACACCTGTTGTTGGTGCATCAAAATACTTCTTGGCATGTCTCTTAACTCTCTTTGACTTCCTTGTGGGTTCTTCAAGTGAAGCTGGGACAGTAGAGAGTTTAGGAGAAGCAAGCTTCTTAAACTTTCGTGCCTTCTTAGGAGGTGTAACTCCTGTAGCATAGCCAAGGTAAGTCTTGTAAGCCTTAGTTTCCCGCATCTCAGGACTTGTCATAGACTTAGGAAGTCGTGCTCCATAAATGTGAGATTCTTCCTTTGCAGAGACTAATCTTAAAGTGTTTATCAGATAGTCATCTCTGGAGGTATGCATGTCAATCTTGTTTCTCTTGGAGATTGTCTTGTCTGTAGTAAGGAAGTGGTGAATGATAACTTTGGTGAATCGAGGGTAGTACATCTTGTCTTGCTTTTTATGACCTCTGTTGTCGATCTGGTAAGTGAAATATTCCCAAAGTAGTTCAACATAGTCCACATTCTTCTTATAGTACATTCCCCAAAGGATCTGTGCTCTAGAAAGACGAAGCTTGTCAAGACCAGCTGTCTTTCCATATAGACTTCGGTTGATGATAGTGGCAAAAGTTCTCCAAGGTTGATGCATCTGATCAATAACAATATCAGTGGGAAGTTCATTAAAGTTTTAACCATGAACTCTAGGGCAGATCTGAAAGATGTCTCTGAAGATTTCCAAATTGAGGTCGAATTTCTTCTTCTTGTCCATTCTGAACCTGTAGGAATTTTCATACTTGTGGATAGAATCTCAGAACTGGTGCATGTAAACTTCAGGAACATCTGCAGTGATGAGAAATGCGGAATAGCACGGAGTGAGAGCAAGAGCATCCAGGACAACTTGAAATGTAGGTTCTCTCTGTTTCTTTCCAGGATTGAGTCTTCCGTTGCATTTTCCAATCTCAAGTCTTTTCTCCTTGGGAACAAGTTCCAGATCAAGTTTGGTTTGTTGAGCAGTGATGAAAGATATAATTCTGCTAAGATTAGTCACATACAGTTCATATATAAACAAATATTTCACTGAAAGACAATCTAGATCATGGAGAGTGATTATAGATGCGAGGTTAATTTTCACTAATGATTAGGCATACAGATACTAGGCAAAGAATTGACACACATGACAATTAACATGAAACCGGGAGACACACATAATCATATAATGCACTAACTATAGGCCATCTATAGAGAGCAAGGCAATCATAAAAGATTTCTAAGGAAAACTAGACCTAAATCAATCACTAAGTGACATGTTAAGGAATAATTATACTTAGATTACCAAGATTATGAGATTTGATTACCAACATTACATGATTAGTTCTCCAACTGAAAACATGTATAGTTCGCCTAACACACGTGTATAATTTGCCTATAGATAATGCCTATAATTCGCCTAGAACAGGTTATATAATTCACCTAACCTTACGCGTATAGTTCGCCTACATTTACGTGTATAGTTCGCCTATCATTAGTTGTATAATTCGCCTAAGGAAGGAGGTATAATTTTCCAAAGCAAAACGTATAGTTTGCCTAGCATATAGTTCGCCTAAGAACCTATGCATAGTTCGCCTAGGTTTGAACGTATAATTCACCTAGGTTCTACGTATAGTTCGCCTCTGTTATGAGTGTGTATAACTCGCCTAGGTATAATTCGCCTAGGCAAACATTACACCAACATTTTTATCCACTTTTGAGCATCCAAATCCAGTCAAACATGATCATATAGCATCATAGAGTTAAACTAACACAAATTCAACATGAATTAACCATAAAATCATGACTTTTGCTTTGTTCGTCTCATAAGAACACGAATAACCCAAATAAGCCATTTTTTGTAGTTAAGACATGTTTAAATAAACTAACCAAGCAAACACACACAAAAGCACTAAGTTTAAAATCTATTCTGTAAACACAAACCACATGAATTTTTAACACGTTTTTGTACCCCATACGCCAAATTTTGAAGCAAGTAATCATTCTATAAACGTACAATATGTAAACCCATTTAAAAAATGTTATATGTACACGACATCTAGACCCTATAATGACCAAAACCCCTCAATCAATTTGATGTTTCAAGCATTTTTTAAAGAGATAAAATTTCAATCAATTTTTTTAGGGTTTTTCGAGCATATTTCCAAGATTAAGGCCTGTTAAAAGGTGTTTAAGCATTAACACAAGTATACCTTAAGGATTAAACGTAGGTTCAATGAGTTCTTGAAGGTCTTGGAAAAAATCAACAATGGAGGTTTTTGTGTTTTTGGTTTGAAACGTGAGAAAGAAAGGGACGGTGAAGGGGGTGTTTATGTTTAAAAACTTTTGGTTTTTGGCATAAATGCCCTCTAAGGTTTACTAAGACTTCCATTTTCCTAATGAACTTTTCCTAAGGCCTAAAGTAGTTTCCTATTTGGCAATACTAGCCCCTAAGGTTTAGTTATTAAGAAAAAGTCTTACATTTTGCCAAATACCCCTAGAGGGTTAAACACATAACAAATAAAGCTCGATTGAGTTAAAATTAATTAACTCCCCTTTAATTATTCACTGGTTATTGTTGAAAACCGTTTCCTTTTATTACAAATTAGATTATAAGAAAGAGATATTTGACTTCTTCCTCCCTCTCAAAAACAAAGACCCTTGTTTTATTTAAAGAGTTGTAGTCGATGTTTGAAGTGTACCAAGAGTCTTTAAAAATATTTTTTCTGATGAATTTCTGAAGATAAAATATACTATTTCAGAAAAACAACACCAATAACCAAATAATATTTCCTCTTATTTATAACACATAAGCGCACTAACACGAACCCTTATGGAATGTATGAGAGCACTGGTAATGTTGTAAAGTAATAACAAGTCATTGCAATGGTCATAAAAGTAGACCATGCCCGTAGGAATAAATTCAAGTGTGAGAGGATCAAGTATTTCTTTTGAAATACTTCCCTTGAAGATGATGACCAGGGTATGATATCCAGAAATAATAGCAAGCTAGTTTTTTTGGCATGTTTACAAAGCTTTTGAACTTCTTCTCGAACTTCCATTTACAGCACGAATCATTATTAAAATGACATTTCTAAGGCCTTAAATGGTATGCGATTTTTCCATAACACAGCCAAAGATCTATATTTTTATATTTTTTCCCCTGATTTTTTTTAATTTTGTATATTATTTTATTTAAAATTTTACAAGAAGTGAAAAATCTTTTTGTGTTTTTATGATTTTATATATACATATTATACAGAGGATATAAGAATAGGTACCACCACTATTCTTCTGCTTCATCTGCCAGTTCTTTCAGAGTCTCAGGAGTAAAACTTCTCATCCCTAGCTGTCAATATGGATTCACTTCTTTCCTTGACATAAAGCCTTGGTTAAGTAATGATCCGCAAACTTGTATTTCCTACCCTGATTCTGACAAAGTTAAAGCTCGACTACTCCATTCACTACTTGCTTCGTTTTATAGAAGGTGATATCTGATGTCGATAACCCTGTTGATCGGAATGTTTGAAACATTGTTGCAGCATAAGGCAATAGCGATTTTGTTTATCACGTACATTGGAATTTATTGAATCCAAGCCATAGTCGGATAAGTTATTTGATCTCATCCAAAGGCTTGGAGCACAACATACCAAAATAGGGCTATATATTCAGCATCCGTAATGGATCTTGCAACGCTTTTATGCCTTTTTGGATGACCACTAATCAGTCAGGTCTCTCAACAACTTGCATACTTTCAGATGAACTACGTCTGTAATCATGATCAACCCGCGTTAATGCATCTGCAAAAGCTGTTATAGCAATAAAGCAAGAAACCCTTCGAATACCAAAGTTCCTTGATTGAACGTGTTTCCATCCTAGATATCGAAATATTCTTTTTATAGCATGTAGGTGCTTTTCGGTAGGACGAGCCTGATACCGAGCACACATATAGACAGCATATACCAGGTCTAGTCTACTGAATGTTAGATACATGAGGGTGCCAACCATGCCACATAATGTGTAGGATCAACGGTTTTCCCGTGTGTATCCTTATCCAGTTTGGATTTATCCACCATATGGAGTTCCACTGTGGTCACAAGATACCAATCTTGAAATTCTTAAGTGATATCTAGACAAATTTTGATTGGTTTAAAAAGATTCCTCTGGGACTCAGAACAATTTGTAGTTCTAGTAAAAAAAGGAAAATTGCCCCATCATTGACATCTTGAATTTGGAACACATTATCACAATGAAAATTTTATTACAGAGTTTAGTAGGTAGGAGAAGCAAAAATAATATCAACAACACTAGATTTTTTAACCAAGGGAGGATAACTATTCCTATATTCTAATAAAACAATGTGGGATCAACCATGCCTTTGGAGAATCCTTGGGATAGCAAAAACGATAACAATTGATCATATCACGCGCGTGGAGCCTGTTTCAACCCATATAGAGCTTTCTTCAGTCTGTACACGTGATTAGGATTGTCTGGATCCACAAATCTGTCTGGTTGGCTAACATATACTTCTTCACGCAAAATACCATTCAAAAATGCCGTCTTTACATCCATCTGGTAGACGATCATATTCATATGAGCAATAAATGCGAGAAATATCTGAACAACTTCTAGTCTAGCCACATGAGCAAAGGATTCTTCGAAATCAATTCCCTCTTCTTGATGGTATCCACGAGCTACTAATCTTTCCTTGTTTTTCAAGATTCCCCTCAATTCATCCAATTTGACCTTATATATCCATTTTAAAGTAATAACCATCACTTTATCTGGACGAGTAACGAGTTCCCAGACTTCAAGATGTTCAAATTTATGTAGCTCTTCTTGCATTGCCTCAATCCAGCACAACTGAGTTAGTGCATCTTTGTACGTCTTAGGTTCAATTGAAGTTAGGAAGGCATCATAGTAGCAGAACAAGGCTTGTTCATGTAGTTGGAGTCTTGTGGAAATGGGTCTGGAAGGGTCACCAATTATGTTTTGTAATGGATGATCTTTTGTCTATTTACTGAGGTGTTCTAAGATTAGAGCGTCTGAGTGCACAGTAGTAGAGATAACATCCGATGATGAGGATTCTTCAGAAATAGTTTCTAGAATTGGAATGCCAAAATAAGGATCGTTACTTATATGTGCAACCTCAAACTCATGCGACTCTTCTTTAGCATAGAGAGGAATTGTTTGGGATTGTGATTGTGGAGTGGTTTGTGAGGTACTTGGTGAGGGTTCATTTTGATCAACAGTTGTTGAGGAAGGTGAATCGGTTGACTCAACAGGAGCTGGAGCTTCTTCTACAGGAACTAGAGAGGCAACGCTAGCTAGAGGAGAGAAGAACTCATCAAACACTGGTTAAAACACAAGATCCCATTCATGACTCGATGGTGGTACAAACAGTGCTGGAGGAGGAGGGTTTGGAACGAGTCCTAAACTGGGTGTTGCAGGAGTCATACATTGAAGTCCGGGTCCTAAACCGAGTTGTT